>CAWZYM010000006.1:367500-385000 GCA_963966185.1 Rhabditoides inermis | reverse complement strand
CCATACCATAATATACCATACCAAATACCATAATACCATAGTGCAATACCATACCAATACCATGCTGAATACCATTCTCTCCTGTCCAGGCGTCTCGCGGGACGAGCTCTCTCTGATCGTGGAGTGGATGTACACGGGGTGTGTGGTGGTGGTGGTGCGGGGTGGCGGGGCGGCGCGGCTCGCCGCCGCCGCGCGCGCCCTCGGCTGCACCGCACTCGTCCATCTGCTCGAGCAGGAGGTGAGATCGCATTTTATCTTTCTGTCACTTTCACTGACTACAGGTTGCGAGTGGGGAGCGAGTGAGACGCGAGTGGTGTGGTGCGAGAAGGGGGAAAGTGCGGGGAAGAGAGGCGTGCGAGTGGCGCGCGTGTCAGCAGCGAGTCGCAATCCACTCGCGTACCACTCGCAACCTGTAGTCAATGTAGCTCGATATCTTGAAAATGCATCATTTCATCACACAAAGTGATGCATTCTCGAGGACGCCTGAAGAGGTAGTTTTGTGTTTCAAGATGGAGTTCTTGGTGAGAACAAAATGGAGTTCTTGGTTTACGACACCGTCAGCAGACGGAGTTGGGTTGGGTGGCGTCGGACGTCTTGTCTTGAAGTGTGATATGTATTAAGTATTCTGTTCATCGTCTGTTTCCAGGCCTCGCTCCCCTCCTCCTCCTCCCCCTCCTCCACCACACTGCGCGACCCCGAACACGCCATCCACCTGCTGCACGCCATGCAGCGGTTCAAAGCCGATGGGAAGTTTGTCGACTGCGCCGTACACTCGCAGGTGGGAGTTTGATTATTATACCAAGTTATCATTGATAATGCTATTGTTTATTGTATTACTAGATTCTTGATGACTATTGCATACTGTTCGCTGTTCACTCGCAGGTGGGGATAGAGGTGTTGTGATATCACTTCTTCTTTTCGACTACGATGCTCGTTGCTCATTTAGCGAGCCGACGAATTCAAATCGCATCATTTGCCTACATTGGGAAGGAAACTGATTGATGTTGGACTCTTTCCAATGTTGTCATTGCTATTCTGTTTTGTTTTATGAATACATATATTATTATTGTATTTTCTTCCAGCGCGCTCATCCCATCACATTGATATGGATATCGTATTGATCTTGATGATAGTGTTATCGTACCGTTTTAAATTTCAGCGCGCACACCCCATCGCCAGCCCTCCTCCCTTACGCTGTCACCGCGCCGTGCTGATGGCGTTCAGCCGGCACTTGGAGCAGCTGCTGGCGGGGACGGAGCGAGTCGCGCACGTCACACTCAAGATCGACTCGTTCGTCACCAAGGTGTCCAGGTGAGAGTGGTTTGATCCTCTCTCTCTCTCTCTCTCTCTCTCTCTCTATCTATCTCTCTCTCTCTCTCTCTCTCTCGCTCTCTCTATGATTTTGTGTTTCCAGTCTGGACATGAAGACGTTGGTGGACTTTATGTATCTGGGCTCGGTGCGAGCGGCGCGGAGACGACACAGGTGGGTCGCTATTGAAAAAATGAATAATGTCTAAATGTCTTATAAAATGCATTCCAATCATCAATCAATCATTAATCCAGAATCGCTATATCCTGACTATACAACAAGTGCATACGGCACATCACAAGGGCTAAGCGCTGGGAGAAACACAAATGCATTTATTATCAACATTGTTCTGGCCAGGCTAGCAACACGTACTGGGGAAATCGTGATCTCAGTCACGATGGTTGAAAAAAAGTATTATCAGAATGATTTGCAATACTCTGTGACTCTGTGAATAATTGATGTTTGAGTTATGATCACATAATGCGATACCGGATAAATGTTGAATTGTGCAGAATGCTGCGCGCGTCGGCGACGACAATGGGCGTGACGCGGCTGGCCGACGCGCTCGACGTCCACGCCATGAGCCAGCACGACGACGACGACGACGGTGGGGTGGCATATTCGAATACTTACTCACTTGAACACTTGAATGCTCCTTCAGCTTGCAAGCGCGGAGCCCATCTTTCGCGTTTTTGTGGCATATTCCAAAAGAACCATAAATAGAAACCCTACTGCTATAAACTACAGTGACAGAGACAGTAGGTATTGATGACGATGGAGTGGCGATGGAAAAAAGCGACGATCGATTAGTTGACACAATTATAAACGATTACCGGTGACAGTGTGCTCTGATTATCAGAGCGCTGGTAGTCTCTGTTTTAGGCCAGCACGAGGTGGCAGGTGGCAGGCAATTATTTAGACCGCGAAATGATTCTGACATGAGTGCGTACGTATTAGGACCGCGACCATAAACGACTACAAGTGTCGGTGTGCTTAGACGAGAGTGGGAGAGAGCGTGACGTCATTTCAGGCATGGAAGACATGCTCGACGTGGGCGACGACGAGGTGGAGGAGGTGGAGAGCGGGGTGGTGGGGCGGCTGGGCGGGGAGATGGTGGGCGGAGGGGGAGGAGGCGGGGAGGGGCATGACGATGGAGGAGCGGGAGGGCATCACCACGTGAGTACATCATGTACTATGGGGCACTGGTAGTGTGCAATGCTGAAGAAGGAAATGCAACACTGATTAGAATAGAGTCCCTCAAAATCAAAGTCAAAGGTTTATCCAGAATCACGTTTCATGAACATAAAATACAAAAGTACACATGCATGAGAGGTCTTATTAGTATACGCGCTGGGACCGCTAGAGTCCATCTGGCATAGATGTGCTATGTACAAGTAGGACAATTCTCGTATTCGCAGGTACACTCTCACTTGCTGGAGAACCTCTTGGACGAGGGTGGGGTGGAGGGAGAGGAGGAGGAGGAGGACATTCATCCGCCAAAGCTCGAGCAGGGCTACATGTATGGTGAGTGAGGGGAGTGCGAGTGTGTCTTGTGTTTTTTTGCAGAAGAGAGAGAGATATTGAGAGAGAAAGAGAGGAGAGGGGTGGGAGAACGAAAAAGGGAGGGAGGAAGAGTGGAGAGAGAGGGAGGAGAGAGAGAGAGGAGGGTGGGAGAGAGAGAGAGAGAAAGAGCCGTTCCAGGCGAGTACGACCTTCTCGGCGCGGGTGCGGCAGGAGGCGCTGGCTCGGGCGAGGATGGCGAGCCGATGATCGCTGCCACGGATGACTATGTGGGGTATTCACCTCTATTATTATTATTATTATTATATATTATAATAATTATTCTATAATTATTCTCTTCACTTCATTCTGACATCGTCGTGTTCAATCAATAAATCATTTATTGATTGATTGAACACGACGCAGCTGAAATAAAGTCGTCGTATTGCATGTTCAATTTGTCTATTTTGTAGTGTCTGTTCCGTAGAGCAGCAGTGTGCGCGTAGTGAACATAATCCTATTTTGGTTGATGGCGTAGTGAGAGATTTGTGATGTTCCATGTTCTTTGTGCAGGTGTCGAATAGATAGCATAATGTCGGTCCGGTCAGTACATTGCAGCACTTGATTGATTGATTGACTTATTGTGTTTGTTACTCATCGAGTGATACAGTTATTGTTTGATTGTCACAGGTGTCGATCCACGATCAGTATTGATAGTTAGCACGGTCGGTCCGGTCTGGTCAATACATTGAACTATTGGGTTTTTAGTGAGTACGGATTGTGTGATTGATTGATTGATTGATTGATTGTCACAGGTATCGATCTACGAGGAATATGTGATGGGTCCGCGTCGTGGCAGACGCGGCGGCACGTACGGCAGGCGGCAGCACTCGCTGACGATCAAGGGCCCCGCCGTGGTCATGATGCGTGAGTCACTCTCTGTCTCTCTCTGTCTATCTATCTCTCTCTCTCTCTCTCTCTCTCTCGCTGATGTAGTTTGTATAACATACCTCTTGCACCTTGCATATTGACTTGATTTACCGACTCTACTATAGTGTTTTGTCTGAAACATACATGTCAGATTGTGACATTACTTCTTATTTCAGAGGATGACGACGGGTCTCGTCCCGGACCAGCTAGCGACGGCCAACAGCCGGGAGCATCGTCGGCGGTGCCTGCGGTGAGTTATTTATTTGTTTGGTTGTTTGTTGTTGTTGTTGTTGACCTCGTTGACCACCCAGGTGACGATGTCGTTCGCGCCGAATGGCTGCCGCAAGCGCCGCGCCGTGGACAGCTTCGGCTACGGTCTGCCCGAGATCCACGGCACAAATGACGTCACCGTACCGCTGCTCGTCGGAGATCAGCAGGTGTGATTGAGTGATTGATTGTGTCAATTGATTGATTGTATCACATGATGTTGTAGATGATGATGGAGAAGCCGTTCAAGTGTCCCTACTGCGACCACCGCACCAAGGAGAAGAGCGCCGTGGAGAAGCACATCAGGTGCGGGAGCAGGGAGAAGTGGTTTAAAAAAGCTGTCTTGTCTACCTGTCTAATTGTGAGTCTCTCCTGAAACGCGACCAAACAGTGCTATAATTCAGTTGAGTTATTGAGAGATGAACTGGATGAATATGTGAATGCGAGTGTAAATGCCTTCTTTGACATATGATGAAATAAGGTTGCAGGTGCATCCACACGATGGAAGCTCCCTACAAGTGCCGCTTCTGCAACCAGGCGTTCAAGGTGCAGAGCAACCTGGTCAGGCATATTCGAGCGCACACTGGTGGGTCGTGATTGATGATTGATTGATTGATTGATTGATTTATCGATTGACTAAACCACTAAACCTTTTGTGTTTCATCTCCGTTGTCAGAAGTCTGTCTGCAGGTTGAATGGTTGAAAATCCGTTGTATATCTAGCGGTTTTGTTCTACTATCTGCTCTCCTATCTACTTTGAAAAAAAACCTCATTGATTGATTGATCGATTGATTGATTGATTGATTGACTGATTGATTGATTGATTGATTGATTCACTCATTGATTTATCGATGTTTCGATTGCTTATGATGTGCAGGCGAGAAGCCGTACGCATGCAAGAAGTGCGGCACGTGCTACGCGGACAAGAAGAACATGGACGCGCACGTGTTCCGCGAGCATCTCAAGCTGCGCCAGCTCGAGTGCCCGCAGCCGGGGTGCTATGCGAGGTGAGAGGGGATAGACATCAATCAATCTTGTATCCGGAATCGTTATATCTGGTTGTGACAGCACAATCATGATGATAGAAAGACAGGTAGGCTGACGAGGTCAGTGGCGGGAAGATGCAGACAGTGACAGAGACAGATAAACAGACTGACGAGGAGAAGATGATGGAGAATGGAGAAGAGGAGGGGGCTGGGGCTCGATCAAGCGGACATAGATGAGAATCTGGGAGGGAGGGAGGAAGAACGTGAGATAGAGAGATAGACAAACATACTGAGAGAGATTTGTTCCAGGTTCTGGCGTCACGACCGCTTCGCGCACCACTGTCAAAAGGTGCACGGCTATACCAACTACGGGGCGCAGTGATGGGAAGGGAGCAGAGAGAGAGAGAGAGGGAGGGAGGGAGGGAGAGAGAGAGAGAGAGGGAGAGAGAGCGCGCGCAGGGAGCAGTGCTGTGAATGTCTGTACATACGTTGCTGGTGTCTTTCTAGGATCTTTGTAGGCTATTACACTTTCATGTTGAGCATGTGGCTGGCTTTATCATGTACAGTATAATAATTTGTTTTTAAATAATAATAAACAAATTTCTCATTGTGTGGTTTGATCTGTTGGGAAGAAGAAGAGAGCGTGGATGAACCGCTGTGAATACTTGTGGTTTCTCTGGAACTCTGGAATGTTCTGGATCCTGAAAAGAAAAAGCGTGGCCAGAGTGGATTCCTACCCCTAAAGCTGTTATTCAGTTGAAAATTTTTGACCGTTCTCGAATGTTCTGCTCTTTGACGCCCATTGGCTATAGAACATTCTAGAACAAAAAAATCGGTCAACTGAATAACAGCTTTAGAATATCAGAATTGTCAGAATAGCCTATTCTGACCCATCAATGTGCATTTCTACTACAACGGCCTCAAAGAATAGGTGTAAGAATGGGCTCAGAATGCGATTGCACCCTAAAAAAATAAAAAATAAGGGAATTGAGCGGCGGTAAAATATCATTCTGAGGGGTCAGAACAGGATTTCTAATCTGAGGGGTCAGAATTCACTCTGGCCACGCCTTATCTTTCCAGAATTCAGGATAAGCCAAAGTTGCCGAAAATCACAAATATTCACAGAAAGTTTCTAGATGGAGGTGGAGCGGCGGATTCGCGAGAATGTGCCGTGGACAAAGCTGACGGAGGATGTGAAGCAGGTATAGGTGATAAGCTTATAGTGCTTTGATGATGACGTATCAGAATAAAGAAATGATTGATTGATTGATTGATTGATTGATTGATTGATTGATTGATTGATTGATTGATTGATTGACGTCATCAGGTGCTGGGCAACTCGCAGCGAGAGTACGAAAAGCTGATTCTCGAGTATTCAGTGAAGAACCAGCTGCGATGGAAGGGAAATCTAGGTGAGAGGGGAGAAAGAGAGAGAGAGAGAGGGAGAGAGAGAGAGAGAGAATTCGAAGGTGTTAAAAGTTTGAAATATGTATTCGTGGTAATGATCGATTGGTGTGATTTTTTCAGTGAAATACGTGAAGAAGAGCGAGGAGACGTACTACGATATGGTGGTCAAGTACAGGTGAGCGGATCTGGATTATATCTCTCTCCCTCTCTCCTCTTCTCTCACTCCCTCTCCCCCCCCCCCTCCCCTCACCTGTACATCTCTTAGCGCTTAGCCCTTGTGGTGTACCGTATGCACTTGTTGTATGGTCAGGATATATTATGGATAAATGATTGATTGATCGAATATCGATTGATCGCTTTCAGCGCCTCGCACCTGATGCTCTTCCCCTATCACCTCGCTGATATTGTGGTCCGGGAACTGAGGATCACTCCGTTTTCCTACTATATCGGGATCATTACGGTGGGTCTATGATATATGTCAGACGTCAACATATCATATCAGTTGTATGTTTTCTACATGTCTGATGTCAGGACTGTGCCACGGGTGCAAAGAAAAGTCGCAGAATTTCGTCTGTGTCGTGTTCTGTAGTAAAGAAATCAGGAGTTACTAGTAAAGAAAAGGTTTTTTTTATTATGAATACTATACTCAATTATTTATTCATTCAGGAGATGATCAACGCGGAGAAGTCGTACGACAGCCTGCCCAACTTTACGGCGGCGGACGCGATGCGACTGCTGGGAATTGGAAGGAACCAGTACATTGAGCTGATGAACCAGAACCGGTGCGCATTTGTTGGTAACACAATGGTTCGATGAGATCTTGAACGTTTCCGACGTTCGCTTATCGCTGGATATCGTAAAGTTGGTAGTGTTGTGGGCTATGGCCCAAACCGTCTTCGAGTGGAGCTCTTGTGGAAAACGCTGGTATCGACGGTATCGTAATACTCTGTGTCGCAGGTCCAACCACAAGTTCCTTCGGCGCGGCGGCCGGCCGCTGCGCGAACTCTGTCCCCCTCTCTTTCCCTATCTCTTTTCTCTTCCCATTTTCTCCATATGGATAAGATGGTAGCTCTGTGACTTGCAGGTCGAATCGCAAGTTCCTGCGACGCGGCCGCCCGCTGCGCGAGCTCCTGCCCCCGCACCCCGTCGCCCTGCCCGGCGAGCCGTGGTGGACCGTTCACGCCGGCAGTGTGCTGGAGAACGATATCAAGGTGGGGGGAGCTATTGATAGTCTGATTTCTGATAGTGAGATCCTATACGCAGCAGATTTCTGTCTTGCATCTTTTTGGTTGAAAGTTAGAGAGAGAGAGAGAGAGAGAGACAGACAGACAGACAGACAGACAGATCCCGCTTGCAGTCCCTTTCCGCCGACGAGAAGCGTCTGCTCGACTCGGTGATGGACGGCCAGTCGCGGGCCGTGGGCCAATGCGACAAGCACTGCCTGCTCAGCCTCTTCCAAAAGGGCCTCGTCTACTGGGACGTGCCGGTGCGCGGGGAGGAGTACGTGTACGGTGGGTGGGTGGGAGTACGGTAGCTATTATGATTAAGGTAGCATGGATTCCCGTGGGTGTACTGTAGCTATTATGATTACGATCACATGGAAAGTGTACGGTGGGTGGGTGGGAGTACGGTAGCTATTATGATTAAGGTAGCATGGATTCCCGTGGGTGTACTGTAGCTATTATGATTACGATCACATGGAAAGTGTACGGTGGGTGGGTGGGAGTACGGTAGCTATTATGATAAAGGTAGCATGGAGATTGTGGGGTAGGGGATGGGAGGAGAGTACCATACGTGGGTGGTGGGTGGAATGTGAGTACGGTATTATGGTATCGTAGAGATGGTGGGGGGAGTACGTGTACGGTGAGCTTACGATTATATCAGCACCAGCCTCTCCGGGCTTGAGGTGTTCATTGGTATAGGTGGTTGGGACCTCTGACCCTTTGGCGCGACAGGAGAGTCTGGACATACACACAGTCTGGACATACACACATCACGTTAGCGCTTTATTGAGGAGTATGATGATTTTTATGACTGGAGAGTAGGAGTAGGCTGTTTTCTGCATTTCGGTCGTACTAATGCTTCACTGTTGGTTCAGTGGCGCCGCTGGACGGCTTTGTGATGAACCGCGTGCTGGGCGACTACTTTGAGACGCTGCTGTACAAGATCTTTGTCGCCATCAATGATCAGACCACGGTCGATGAGGTGGGAACGGGCTGTTCGAAGCTGAGAGAGGGGAGGGGGAGGGAGGGAGAGAGAGAGAGAGAGAGATAGAGAGAGAGAGAGAGAGAGCGAGAGAGAGAGAGAGAGAGAGAGAGAGAGAGAGAGAGCGAGGGAGGGGGGAGAGGGAGGGAGAGAGAGAGAGAGAGAGAGAGAGAGAGAGAGAGAGATAGAGAGAGAGAGAGTTCCCTCGCAGATCGCCGACATGCTGCACATTGACCCGCAGCTGGCGCGCAACGCCGTCTCGCTCTTCTGCAGACTGGGCTTCGCGAGGAAGCGGGTGAGTGGAGTTGATTTGTGTTGTCGTCATCAAACATTAAAAAGTGTATTCTGTGCAAATTATCAGAAACAAAAAAAGAGACTGTCTTGTGACCAAATTTTGTGATGACTGGATGAAAAGACGTGTGTATTTACTGTTCACACATTTTCTTCTGTATCTGCTCATCTCGTTTATATCTTGTCGCGTGTGAGTGCGCGAGAGCAAAGGCAGTGGATGTAACAATCACTTGCCAGCGTAGAGAGAGAGGAGAGAGCACAGCGAGAGAGAGAGAAGAGGAACCGCCACACCTCCAGGACCTCATTCTAATTCTAACCCTTTGTTTTCTTATCTTGTTTCTGGTCTCAGCGTTTAAATAAATGTTATTCACAGTCCTTGTTTAGTCTATTGCACACACAGAGAGTGAACTCCCGCAAACCAAACCCCAAATATAACAATCCTCATCTTCTTCCATATGGCATGCTTGCAGGTGACGGGCTCGGAGGGTGTGCAGCCGCATCCCTCGTGGCACGAGTGGCTGATGCGCAGCGAGCAGGGCAAGGCGGGGGCGGGGGGAGGAGCAGCGGCGGCGGTGGCTAGTCCCATGAGTCCCGGGGGGTGAGTGGCCGGAAGTTGATAAAGTAGCCATTGTTCTATTCTCTAGTCACACGCTGTGGGGGCAAAAGCGCACAAAACAAGCGGTCCAGACGGTTAGAGCACGGTATTCGAGGTGCGAGTGAGGTAGATACTATCGTCCTGGTGCAGGCGCTATATGAGACCGCATGTTTTTTTTCGATGCGATATCATTATCAGAATGCGCAATGATAGCGTGATTGTGTGCACGTCGACTGATTTGAAGTTTTTGCAGCGACGACACGATGGTGTCTTCTGTGTCGGCGGATTTCGGCGAGTTGACGGCGTCGTTCGGGGACGAGGATGAGGAGGGAGAGGAGGGAGCAGGGGAGGCGGCGGGGGTGACGCATACGGTACGGAGGGGAGATGTCTCTCACTCTATCTCTCTCTCTCTCACTCTCTCTCTATCTTTCTCTCTCTCTCTCTCTTCCTCTCTCTCTCTCCTTCTTCATCGTTCACTATTGCATTACACTCGAACAGTCATTTTGTCATTTGTGTGATTATGAACTACATTAATTGTTCTTGGTAGATGTCGGTGCAGTCGATCGCCTCCGACCCCGCGTCGTCCGCATCGCAGCCCACGACGGGGGGAAGGGTGAGTGGGGGGGGAGAGGAAGAGAGAGAGAGAGAGAGAGAGAGAGAGAGAGAGAGAGAGTCGTCACAGGTGGGTTTCGTGTTCGACTCGACGCTCACGGCGTTTCTGATGATGGGCAATCTGTCGGCGACGCTCAAGGGACACGCGGTGACACTGTTCGAGGTGAGTGGAGAGAGGGAGAGAGGGAGAGAGAGAGAGAGAGAGAGAGGGAGAGAGGGGGAGAGAAAGAAAGAGAGAGAGATAGGATGAGAGAAAAGAGGAAGAGAGAAGAGAGAGAGGAGAGAGGGAGAAAGAGAGAAACGCGCATTTAGGTGGGCAAGCTGTCCGAGGAGCAGCTCGCCGATTTCATGGAGAACCTGGAGAACGTGAGTGTTTTCGAACCGGCTACCGTACCGTCTATGATGTGCAGGTGAACTGTTTCGCGGAGGGCGAGGCGCAGCGCTACTCGCAGCACGCCGTGCTTCTACTCCACGCGCTCCGCAGTCTCAGGGAGGGGGAAGGAGGAGAGGCGAGGTGGGTTGATGGTTCGTAATATTTCATGTTGGTGTCGTTTAAAGTAATTCGAAGGCCCGCTACTTAAAACATGGTTGCAATGAGGAAGTTGGGGAAGGATGAACGTCTTATCCGATGTGATACGAGCGAAATGATTACGGATAAGCTAAGCTGTGTATTGGCAGAGCTCTGGACCTGCTGCGCGGTGAGTCGCTGCTGTCGCTCGACTCCCACGCGCGCGCCAGACTGCTGCACAAGTCGTACAGGTGAGGGAGAGAGGGAGAGAGATGGAGAGAGAAAGAGAGGGAGGGAGGGAGGAGAGATGGGAGGGAGAGAGAGAGAGATAGAAAGAGGGGGAGAGAGATGGGAGGGGGAGAGAGAGAGAGAGAGAGATTCCCTTCACAGTGTGCTCGTGTCGATGGCGCCTCTCTCGTCGGACGCGTGCACCATCCCCGCCGCCTCCATTCCTATGCTCGCCCCGCCCATACCGGAGGTGGGGGAGTGACGTCATCAGGGATTATGACGTCAACGTGTGTTGCAGTGTTCGTCGGGCTGGCTGCGATTGGCTATCTACGCGCTGGCCGGCAACGGCGCGGCGACGATCTTTGTGCCCAAGGGTGGGTGATGGGTTGGTGTGTCATGATGTCACACAATCCTGTTTTATGGCTTCATCGGAGAATGCATTAACTGTGAATGGGATAATCCAAACCATATTCGTATAGTCTGATCGGTAAGTTGGCCCTTGGCTATGGAGCTGAGGGGCAGACGGAGGCGGTTCACTTTCTGATTGCGAAGTTACACAAGATTGTGACAAGATACAACAAAACGAACTCACACAAGTGGAGCTGCTGGGTCAATGCGACTCTACTCGATGATTGCAGGCGCTCGTCTGCGCTCGCTGCCCGCCGCGGTCTCTTCGTGTGACCAGCTGCTGCTCACCCCCGGCGGACACGAGCCGCATGTGGTACATGCCGGCGCGGCCCTCGCATTGGTCAACGACACGCTGACGAGCACGGCGTTGTTGGTGCAGGTGGGAGAGGGGGGGGAGAGAGGGAAAGAGAGATAAAGAGAGAGAGAGAGAGGGAGAGAGGGAGGGAGAGGGAGGAGAGGGAGAGAGATTGCAGGAGTTCAGCAGCTGCGACGCGGAGGACGACGAGCACTTGGTGTACGTGCCGTTCCCCAGTGAGCCGGAGGAGCTGAATGATGAGGGTGCGTGGTATCTTTCTCTCTCTCTCTCTCTCTCTCTCTCTCTTTCTTTCTCTCTCTCTCTCTCTCTCTCTATTACACCACAAGGATGCTTCACACATGAAATTTCTGTGAGCAATGAAAATGGAGGGGTTGCAGTAGGTTGCAGTAGGTATTTGTTGTGGTTCTACAGAGCAGGAGGAGGTAGAGAGTGGGTAGAGATGAGGGTGGGTGGTAGAGATATGTCTAGAGCGATAGAAGATATATAGTTCTATGCTCGCAATGAGTTGCGCGCGGTGGGGTAGATCAGAGGAAGACGGAGAGTCAGCTCTCGGCAATAGCGCGCAAAATGAGAGAGGCAGACGGTTATGGCACCGTATTTCGAACTGCAAGCGAGGTAGATCGAAAGATATCGCTCTGGCGTAGAGCATATCTCATCTCGTAAGCAACGCGCACGCGTTGCTGTGACCACCTGTTACTCGTATCATTGTTTTTGTGCGATTTCATTATTCTCTGCTCTTTTTCTTGAACGGGTTGTTCACAGGCTCGTTTGCCAATCACCCTGCCGTGGCGGTGCTGCGAGAGCGGCTGCACCTGCAGCACATCTGTGGATACGTGACCCTGATGAGGAAGGTAAGAGAGGGGGAGGGAGAGGGAGGAAGAGAGAGAGAGAGAGAGAGAGAGAGAGAGGAAGAGAGAGAGAGAGAGAGGAAGAGAGAGAGGGGAGAGGGATAGGTGTGAGAAGGGGATGTGGAGGGGTGGAGTATACCAGGTCTCATGACATGCATAAACACATACGCATCCGCGGGACAACGAAACTCGTGTTTATTGAACCTCGCAGTAGCCGTAATTTACGTAATCGAAATTGTGCGCTTCTTGATTCGAAGTATAGATTAGTATAGGTATAGATAGAAGTATAGTTTTTTTAATAGATTATCTTATTCTAATACCAGGTCTCTCCGGGCGACTGGCAGCAGCCGTCGGACGCGCCGGCCGCCGTGAGCAGCTACGCCACCGGATCGCCCCGCAAGACGGCCAAGATGATCACGTGGGGTATCTCTCTCTCCCTCTCTCTGTCTCTCTCTGTCTCTCTCTCTGTCTCTCTATATCTCTCTCTCTCTGTCTCTCTCTCTCTCTGTCTCTCTCTATCTCTCTCGTGCTCTGTCTGTCTGTCTCCGTGATCCGTGTTTACTACTGATTTGTGGACAAGTGTTATGATAAGCATATCGTATTCCCATATTCCAGTTCCCTCCCGCCCGGCGATTCCTTCTCGGACTACTGTCTCTTTGATTGTGTCGTCGGAGTGCCCCTCCATCACTCCCCACTCAACTCGCTCGTCTGCCATCGCATCCGCACCCACAAGATACTCGACCACGAAAAGTGGGTTGAAAACTATTTAAAATATGCAAAACTAGGTTTACAATCATTTTACTGTGAGGAAATAACGATTATTGATTGATTGGATGGCATTGTAATTAGGCAAAACGCAATTCCCATGCCGGGAATCGAACCCGGGCCGCGTGGGTGAAAACCACGAATCCTAACCACTAGACCACATGGGAGGACGAGAGATGGCTGCGAGAACGCGGTGGGGCGCCGGGTGTTTGCACAATGCGAATAGAACGGCGTTCGTTTGCAAGATGAACATAATCAATTTTCAATTATTATATTATAATATAATCTATATCATATGACATTTTCAGCCACGAGAACATTCGAACGGCGAATAAGTGCATGGTGGATCTGGTGCGAGGGGTGATGGAGAAATACAACGATGGCGTCATGGAGGTGTGTTTCTGTCTTCCTTTTTATGTAAATGAAGGACACTGGCATTTCATCTTTTGAAAAAAACAAAACTATGCACAACTTCGGAAGAAAGGAATAGATTCACAGTTACATTATATATACTGATACTTTTGTGATACATATAGAGGGCAATCTGGAAAACTCATCACCTCATCACTTCATCACTTCATCACATGACGTCATGTGATGAATTTTCAGTTCATCACATGACGTCATGTGCTGAATTTTCCGATTTGCTTGTCTGGGACCTAATAAACCGGTGCCCTATCAAACGTGGGCCCTTAGAATTGAATTGCGGCGCCTTACATTGTTTTATTTTGTAATCTATATTATTTAAAATAACTAAACATCTTATATTAGCCGACATTATTGTAACAGTACTGTATCTGACCTTGTATGTCGCAAACGTTGTTAACTTTGTTAACTTTGTTAAACGTTGTTAACTAACTTGAACCCTCCATCTAGACTGTCTTCATAACATTCTGAATTGAATTCATAACATTCAATTCAGAATGTTATGAAGATTAATCACGGCAGTTTCAGTAACGATCAAATCCTTGGTGTCAGATCATTGGTGTTCAATCAATTCCATTATATGATAAGTTGTCTTACTGAATCGAATGTTTCGGGTATATAAGATTGTAAACATGCATACATACTAATCATGATTCGTTTTTGCTAATGGAACATTTCCTTCGTTCTAAATATCTATCACAATTTGCAAAATGACCAAGTTTGAGCTTCATTCAAAAATAAAGGGCCAAGTTTGATCGGGCACCGGTTTATTAGGTCCCAGACAAGCAAATCGGAAAATTCATCACATGACGTCATGTGATGAACTGAAAATTCATCACATGACGTCATGTGATGAAGTGATGAAGTGATGAGGTGATGAGTTTTCCAGATTGCCCATATAGAGTACTCATATTGTCTCTCATAAATCGGGTACTCACAAATCGGGGATCTTTACCTTTAGGGGGGTTCTAAGATGCTTTTTGTGCAAAACTTTACCCACCCCCACCTTTTCTGTCTAACTCTCTTCAGCGCCCCATGCTCTCTTGGGCAAAGTTTTGGGCGTGGGTAAAGTATGACCAAAGTTTGGGCTGAGTTTCAAAACGTGTTTTGCAGAGCGCCTTCTGCAACCTGGAGCCGCGTCGCGTGGACGTAGTCCCTCCAGTTCGTATGCTCGCCTTTGACCCCTCCAAAGGTCAACTCGACACTATCGATTGGATGAAGTGACGTCATATACTGATATATACTGGGATACCATTGTGATATTGTATGTTGTAGTAAGTTAAGGTTAGTGCCAAGAAACGAGCTAAGTCATGTATTCGATAACCATGAGAGTTGTGTTTTGTGTTTCACTTTGCATGGTGTTCGCTTTGCTTTACTGGGATGGAAAGTTGTTGTGAGCATTTTTTCCGGGGGGATATTGCCTCATCGAGTATAAAAGGAGTCTATTTCAAGTTTGTTGATGAGTGGTCAATTCTCTCTTTCTCCTCTCCCTCCCTCTCTTTCGTCCCCACTCCATTTCAGATTGTCAGATTGTCTGTCCGCCATTTTGCGTATCCCTCCATATCCCGCCGCTTTTTCCTGGTGTGTGTGTGGAGATGATTCAATTGTAGGATTGTTTCGGAGCAGCGGGAGCAGAGCGGAGGAGGAGGAGGAGGAGGAGGAGCATAATCGAATCGGACATGCGGGCATTCAGGTGATATGGGAGGGATTGCGATGACGGATTGCGCGTCTCTTCACCCACCAGTTGCCCCCAGGGATTAGGAGGGGGCAAAGTTTCCATGCTTGCGTCTCTCTCTCTCTCTCTCTCTCTCTCTCTCTCTCTCTTCCGCGGCTCCCTTCCATCTCGTCCACCCCAGAGGCTCTGATTCCTCCAGCGGTCGCTTCATTGTTTTCTGGCTTGGCGGTGGTGTAAGCTGGCGGTTTATACATTTTGAGAAGGAGAGAGAGAGAGGAGAGAGAGAGAGCGAGAGAGAGAGAGAGAGAAAGAGAGGATTCCCGTGACCACTTGTGTGCCGGTACGCTTCTCTCGGAGAGTGTGCCTCCAGTGCCGCTCTGATTGTGGCTCCTTCTCTTCTCTCCTTCTCGGCGAGTGGTTTCGCACTGTCTCATATTTCCACCCTCCTTTGGCTGTGCACTTGCACTTGTAAATCGGCACGTTTCGTGTAGATAGTGATATGTTTTTTTTTGTAATGATACAGTGAGAGAGTGTCTAGTGCCATACCTCCTTCGACCCTGTCCGCAGAGTGAATCTCTCGGAGGGATACCTTTGCCTTTGCCTTTAATGAAACAGTGATCGGTAAGAGAGATTCCAAAGTTGAGGTTTTTGAGATCTTCCGGGTTTGACCCCAATGATTTTGCGGTGCTTCCGAGCACATATATCTGGAATCGAATCTTTCGCGGAAGTGAGAGTTGGCTGGTAATAGTACACCACAGAGAGTGAGGGATAAGGAGAGAGAGAAAGAGAGAAAGAGAGAAAGAGAGAAAGAGGAGAAAGAGAGAAAGAGAGAAAGAGAGAAAGAGAGAAAGAGAGAAAGAGAGAAAGAGAGAAAGAGAGAAAGAGAGAAAGAGAGAAAGAGAGAAAAGAGAGAAAGAGAGAAAGAGAGAAAGAGAGAAAGAGAGAAAGAGAGAAAGAGAGAAAGAGAGAAAGAGAGATAGAGAGAGAGAGAGAGAGAGAGAGAGAGAGGGAGAGTACCACCAGCACATATTATTGGCTTATCCGGCTCTGCCCCTCCTCCTCCTTCTTTTTGGGAGGAGGAGGAGGAGGAGAAGGAGCAGTGTGAGAATCACTGCTATTGTTGTCGGCCGGTTTCCGTTTCGCACTCCACTACTAACCACTAGCCGATTAATTCGTCAAACTCTATTGGTATGCTTCCGCATGCCTCTCTCTCACTCCTTTGTTCTCCCGGAACCCTCAGGGGATATGCAAATTAGTAGAGTACGCGCGCAGTTTGAATGGGAGAGAAGGGAATGAATTGGGCAAATGCGCGTCTGGCCCAAATTGCGTTTGGCTATTCTCTATAGATCAGGATTGGCGCGCATCAGTCTTTCCCCGTTTGCCTATTGTGTGTTGCGCCATATTTATTTGCCAATAGTAGTCGTACCATTTAATTAATTCACACTTACTTATTTTACAGCAACTCCAGTTCCATGTCTTCACTGGAGGATTCTATGGAGGAGAAATCTTCGCCGAGTGAAGAAATCGTGAGTATTTTTTATATAAGACATACATCAACGTTGCTACTTATTACATTAACATTGTATAGTATTCTCGGCGAAGCGTGGTTTTGCCCACATGTGTTCGTCTTATAATCCACTTTCCTCTCCCAGTCTCCGGTTACGGTAGATTATCAGGCGCGCGCTGTGTTTTTGTTTGTTTCGTTTTCGTGTCGCCTGTTCTCTCATTTCCCCCACAAAAGTCGGGGCGACATCCCCCGGGGAGTTATTAGTCTCCTCTTCCAGAAGCATTCCCTCCCTCTCTTTTTCCCGCCATCTCTCTCTCTCTCTCTCTCTCTCTCTCTCTTGTCTCAGAGGTCCCGTAGGAGGGTTGTCAATAGCCTGGAAATGGGGAGACATGAGATGGAAGAGCGCGATTCGGAACTCTCTCTTTTTTCGAATCCATCGTTGATAGTATGGGTTCACTGCGCCAGTTTTCTTATAGATTTGAAGCAATTTCGATGTCTCTGAATCTGAAGATACTTGAAAACAGTTTTCCTACGGTATTGACTCCTCGAAAGACAACGTCTAGAAAGTGCGGCGGCTGATAATTATCCGTGGATGGATAATCATATTTCGGTTGGAGGATACTTGCAAGTGCTCTTCTTTTCATCTCGGAACGGCAGAAGAGCTCAATTATTCAATTCATTTCTTCCTTCTGTCTTTCTGTATGCGGACTTTCAAAG
>CAWZYM010000006.1:242500-362500 GCA_963966185.1 Rhabditoides inermis | reverse complement strand
TACACAGATTTATAACCTTTCACGCACGTTCTACCATGACACTAACTACCGTAATCCAACGCAATCGTTGCAGGACTCGCAGATTGGTCAGTTCCGCGCCGAGCTGATCCCGTCGCTCAAGCTCGAGTACGAGGTGGACATTCTCAAGAAGGACGCCGACCGTATGCGTCGGCTGGTGAGTTGTGCGTTGTGCTTTGTAGTTTGATAGATAATGTAGTTTGATGCTTGTAGATCTCGGCACTGGAGACGGAGGTGTTCGGGGCACGGTTGGCGGCAAAGTACCTGGACAAGGAGCTGGCCGGGCGCATACAGCAGATTCAGTTGCTCGAAAGGTGAGTCTCTCTCCCTCTCTCCCTCTTCCTCTCTCCCTCCCTCTCTATCTTTCTCTCCCTCCCTCTCTATCTCTCTCTCTCTCCCTCTCCCTCTCCCTCTCCCTCCCCCTCTCCCTCCCCCTCTCCCCTCACCCTTTCCCCTCTCTCTCCACCCTCTCTCTCTCTCCACCCTCTCTCTCTCCACCCTCTCTCTCTACTCCCCCTCTCTCGCCCCCCCCTCTCTCACCCCCTCTCTCTCTACCCCCCTCTCTCTCCCTCTCCCTCTCTCTCTCTCTCTCTCTCTCTCTCATCCCCCCTTCAGGAACATGCGGGGCGTGGAGCATGACCGGCTGTGGAATCAGCTCGAAGCCGAGATCCACCTGCACCGCCACAAGACGGTCATACGCGCGTGCCGGTGAGTACTGTAGTACTGTAGGTGTTACTGTAGGTGGTACTGTAGGGGTACTGTACTGTAGAAAGGGTACGGTAGTGTAGGCAGTGTACTGTGTTCTGGATTTTGTGAGTGTCAAGTGAGTGGCATAGAACCATAGAACAGGGTGATACTAGAAAGTGTGGGAAGCACTGTGAGGGTGCTGGCGGTGTACTCTACTCAGGATTACTGTAATGTACTCTGACATGTGATTTGAGTGTGGGTAGCGTAAGTATGATGTACATTGGCTAACAAACTAAGCGGGTAGGTACTCCACTGTGAAATCGAGTATTGTTTGTAAGGTGGGTGGAGATGTACTGTACTCTAGATTACTGTAGTTACTGTCTCGTTCAGCGGCCGTGGTCAGACGAAACAGCTGCAGACGCCGCCGCGCATGGATATCGGGGAGATGCGCAAGAGGAAGGTACGTTTACGAAGGATACGTCTTTTGTAACTTTTGTTTGTTGTCGCACTCACACCCTCTCCATCGAAACACTCACTTCTCTCCGATAGTACTGAAAATGAAAACATCTTGTGAACGGCTTCGAAAAGTTTGAGACTCTCTGTACACTATCCGAAAAATGTTCCTAGTAGTATGGATACGGTACTACTATACTGTGTATCACAATAACTATTTCATACGTTTTGTTTCAGGGAGTGGGTGAGACGCGGCGGGTGACGCTGCGCAAGCAGCCGCACGAGGGACTCGGCATCAGCATCACGGTGGGTGGTCCCTCTCCCTCTCTCTCCCTCTCTCTCTCCTCTCCCTCTCTCTCCCTCTATCTCTCTCCCTCTCCCTTCCTCCCTCTCTTTCTCTCTCCCTCTCCCTCGTCTCTCCAATCCCTTCTCTCTCTCTCTCTCTCTTTCTCTCTCTCTCTCTCTCTCTCTCTCTCTCCAATCCCTCGTCTCTCTAGGGTGGTACCGAGCACGCTCTGCCCATCGTTATCTCGGAGATCCAACCCGGCCAGCCGGCTGACAGGTGTGTTTACCTGAATGTTTACTTGTTCACCTGTTTACCCGTTTGTTTACCTGTTTACAGGTGCGGCAACCTGTACGTGGGCGACGCGATTCTGTCGGTGAACGGCTTTGATTTGCGCAACGCCAAGCACCAGGAGGCAGTGGATGTGCTGAGTGGACAGGTGGGGAGAGAGAGGGGAGAGAGAGAGAGAGAGAGAGAGAGAGAGAAAGAGAGAGAGGGAGACAGAGAGAGAGGAAAAGAGAGGAAGAGAGAGAGAGAGAAAGAGAGAGAGGGAGAGATAGAAAGAGAGAGAAGGAAGAGAGAGAGAGACAGAGAGAAGGAAGAGAGAGAGAGAGAGAGAGAGAGAGAGAGAGAGAGACTCCCTTTCTTTCAGCAAGGCGACCTTGACCTTGAAGTGGTGTTCGTCTCCCCGGAAGAGGACTCGGACGACGAAGGCACCGTGATGATCGAAGACGCCGACGGCAGCATGTGAGTATACGGTAGATATTTGGGGTACTGTAAGGGTACGGTAGGGGTACGGTAGGGTTACGGTAACGTTTACATTCCAGCTTCAATCTCTACGACAACGAACAGTCGTCGTCGCGCTCCTCCACCATGTCATCGGCGCGGAATTCGGACGGCGCCCACGATGATAAGCTGTGATCAGCTGATCAACTGATCAACTGATCAATCAGCTGATCAACTGATCAACTCACACCCCCTTCCCGACAGGTACACACTCTACGGTCTTCCTTTGAATAGCAGTGGGCTCATTGATTGTATCGATTGCTTCCGGTGCTCGCTGTATTTTATTACTCCCCGCTTCCTCCTTTCACTTTTATTTTTGCTTTTTTGTATTTGATGATGATGATGATGATGTGTATATCGAATAAAGAGTTTTAGTTGTTTTTTTTCTGTTGCGAATCGAACGAGTTTCTTCCGCATATGAGCGACCGGAATATCATACACACAATCCCTAACTCCAGGAAAAATCCAGATCCTTTTTCCACCTGTACGTCACGCCAAATTAAGTTCTCAAGATCATTATGAAGTTTGTGAAGGAACATTTTGGTCACTGAAAATGGAAGTCTCGCTTTCTTATGAAGGTCTCTTGATCGTGAATAAACAGTACGATCAATGAGCATTAGAAAGATCATTGAGTGTTGCTTTCTTACATTCTCTTCATTCACACGAGCACCGTAATATCACACTGTCTCTGTAAGAATCGGACGAGGTGGTTACTAGGAGCTATGTCAGCGCACATTAGGGTTGATCTGTAAACAATGCACACAGTTCTGTTCAGTTTATCGTTGTATCAATCTGAATTAACTAGAACAGATTGTAGTATCAGAATCTACGCATTTTGTACTTTATACGAAACGCGTGAATTCTCCTGTTTTCTTGAGAAATGAATTCTACTGTAACTTATTAACGACGTTAATCAATCCTTTTTGACAACTTTCAACTGTCCGGATGGTGAAAGACGGTGCAATCGATTTTCGTGA
This sequence comes from Rhabditoides inermis, assembly GCA_963966185.1. NCBI lineage: Eukaryota > Metazoa > Nematoda > Chromadorea > Rhabditida > Rhabditidae > Rhabditoides > Rhabditoides inermis. Next base: position 359,296 of record CAWZYM010000006.1, on the reverse strand, counting down.
AAACGTGCTCATTTACAAAACAAAACACGTAAATTCTGATGGTGTATTTAGTTTTTGTTTTTTCGGATTGACATAACATGAAAACGGTCACACAGCCATTTCTGCTACCTGGACCACTTTCAATCGACTGGATGGCGAAAGACGGTACAATCGATTTCTGTGTTAAAAACCATGCAAACTGAACATAAAACGCTTTTTTCTAATGGTGTAATTCATTTTTGTTTTTTCGGATCGGAACATACTCATAAAAAATAAAAATATGCAAATTTTTCATTTTTTTGGTCATAACTTTTTCAAATCAGATTTTTTCGAAAAGTTCAGTTTATGAAAAAGTTCTTCAAATCGGATAAGGAATCGAACGAGTTTTTATTTGAAGTGTTTTGACAAAAACTGACCGATTTGAGGTAGTGGTCCCTTAATGGGCCAAATTTGCATATTTGACAAAAAACGACTAATTGCATCTTGTAGAGGACCTTTCGATAACCCTAATGTGCGCTGACATAGCTCCTAGTAACCATATGCCCGAAAAGTGTTCGATTCTTACAGAGACAGTGTGATATAGAGGCAGCCTACTAGTAAGGCTTTTGCATTTTCGTTCATAAACCATTCGACAAAGCTGTCTGTACAACATGTAATGCGCACATGAATGACGTTGTTCTCACACAGCTTACGCCCACTGCGCGTTTTCGAATCGGCCTCCATTTATTGGGCCGATCTGATATTGACGCAGTGAGTTGATTCGCATTCTCTCTCTCTCTCTCTCTCCCCTCTCTCTCACCAATTCCACTCGGTGTGTGTTTTATATATATGTTCAGTCGCGGCGCACTCTAAAATCGGGCCGCGTGACGAATACTGTCGACAACTCCACAAATTCCGCGCCGTCCCCCACCCGTGTTTCCGCTGTTATCATATTTATCATATCAGCTCTCTCTTTTCTGACTTGCCACCCCCCCCCTCCACTCTCGAATGATTTATAGATTTATTTGCTAGTAGCCGATTATACATTCTGATCCGCTTGTCGATAGGCAACCTGCGACAGAAATTTGCATTTGCTGCAGCAGCCAGGAACTGTTACTCTATTCGTTTGTGTGATGATATTAGCTTCCGCGGAAATTGTTATTGATCGCGAGTGAGCGGTGCCTCCGATCGGAGAGAGCATTTGTTATGATTACGATTTTCCAGTGTTGCATCCGTCGGCACCAGCAGACCGGCTATGAAGCTCATGTGAGTCTCGACTTTTTCTTATCAGCACATTTTGAACCGCACACATTTTATGGATGAAGCCATATATTTTCCGCTTATCTTTTTTGGGGGGCTACTGTGGCCCCGAAAGAAACGGGGAGGATAGTGGGGGGGGATTGATAAACGATAACAAAGGACTGGTCTTCACTATTGCTTCTGATCGCGGTCTCTTGAAAAACAGTGAGCCACATGAAAACGTTGAGGAGAGTAAATATTTGAAAATGTGAAATGACGTTTGGTGAGGCGATAAGCATAAGCGCTGATTTTCTTATCGCGACGAAAACTGTGAATGTGTATCGGGAGTTTTGTGTTTATGTCCACAGCTCTATTGCAATGGTGCAAGTGCAGTGGCACTTCCCTATACACATAAACCAAACGCGTTCGATCGACTCTTTTTCTTCCGTCAATTTGTTCCTAGTGGTTTTCCGTGTGTGTGTTTTGTGAATCGATGCCTAGTTTTGTTGAGTGATTCTGTGATTGCGGCATTCTTGCGACTCACGTGTAAGTCTCTAGTGTTTGTCTAGGTTTTCGGCTCGTGTCATTCACTTCACTCTCGCCCTCTATCTCTCTTTCTCTCTCTCTCTCTCTTTTTCTCTCTCTCTCTCTCTCTCTCTCTCTCTCTCTCTCTCTCTCTCTATTCCCCCGACCCGCAAACATGCGACTCGTGTCAATTTCCACTTTGCCAACCCAACCCAAAACATGATCTGTTTTTGATCTATTGTCTTGATCTGCAACTTACTCTCTCCTACGCTGTCATCTATCTCTTCTATCTCCGCTCTCTCCCTATTTCTCTCTCTCTCTCTCTCTCTCTCTCTCTCTCACGCCTGGCATTGTTGTGAGAACAAAAGTGTCTTGTGATGCGGCCGGCAGTGAATTTTTCGATTGAGTGAGTGATCTGTCAGTCTGCTTCAAGTTATTTTGTTCAAATATACTACAAAAAGTATACTATAATGGAACTAGTATCAGAATATTTCAGATGCTGCACGTCTAATTCTGTGGACCAGAAGAAGCGACGTCGCTGCCGGTTGCCACGAATGCTGCGCGCCATACTCAATGCGCACGTACGTTTCCCTTACGTTCCCCCGACGCTTACGTTTCCCTTACGTTTCCCCTACGCTTACGTTTCCCTTACGTTTCCCCATACGCTTACGTGTCCCTCACGTTTCCCCCACGCTTACGTTTCCCTTACGTTTCCCCATACGCTTACGTTTTCCTCACGTTTCCCTTACGCTTACGTTTTCCTTACGTTTCCCCTACGCTTACGTTTTTGCTGCGTTTCACTGTATCTGCAGCGTGATGAATGATCGCGGTGTAATCAATTAGCGAAGGTCAGGCGCTTCTCGTTTCGTCTCTTTCTTTCTTGCTTTCTTCTCTTTTCTTCTGTCGCGCAATGTCCGAATGTATATCGGGTGACATTTCATTGCAATGTTCCCTTTCTCTCTCACTGTGGTCACTTTTCGCAGGATGCGACCATTTCTTGAAGCCATTTTCAACCACGTTGGTGTTGGGTGTGAGCCGCAGTCCACTTCAAAGCCCCACGAGGATCTCTCTCTCTCTCCCTCTCTCTCCCTCTCTCATTCTCTCTCTCTCTCTCTCTCTCTCCCTCTCTCTCTAACAGTGCCCTATTGAATGAAGTGCGCGGTGATCGATCGGAGAGAAATAGGGAGCATTCTTCGATTGCGAACAGATCACACGGCCGCGCGATTAGTATTCCGAGATCACCGTCTGCGCCCTCCTGTTTCGTCGTGTTCTCTCGCCTTTCTCTGCGCCTCGGTAGCGATCACGAAAATGATAAAATAGTTTACAACTATTCTCTCCTTTTTTGTTTTGAAGAATATGCCCATATAATTATTTCCGTCTCTTTCATTGACGTAGTTTTGAGAAACCGGGAGGTGGTACAGCGGAGTGAGAACCGGTCGCTCTTTCTCTCTCTCTCTCTCTCTCTCTCTCTCTCTCCACATCAACTGTGATTGAATGATAGGATAATTACAAAATAACCGTGTCCCCGCACCCACTAAAAATCGGGAGGCGCCCCTGTTTACCACTTTGTTCACCCCATTTTCGAGAGCACCTCTTATCAATCACATCGATTAGGTGGAAATGTTATTTATTGAAGATTATCGATGTATTGATTGATTGATTGCCTTTCAGGAGGGTATGGGCGTCGCGAGTAGCCGGCCCAAGCGCGGCTGCGCGTTTTGCTGGGGCGGAAAGAGGTACGGTTTATCAGCGTTATCAATGATATCATTATCATTTTGATCATCTAATCAATCTTGTTGGTGACACTGATAGATAGAAAGAACAAAAGAAGACGAGAGGGACATTGCAGATTCTCGAATGCAGAAGACGTCTATGCCCCATCGCACTGCAAATCCACGAAAAAGAGGCCCACGATGACGTGAGTTCAACGTTAAAACTTTGAAAACGCGAAAAGGACCAACGCGATTAGTCGCAAGTGAAAAATTGGGAAAACACAACTTTGAAAGGGTGCAAACTATGAACGAATCACTATGGTTTCGATCCCTCGCGTTCGTGCAAAAAAGACGAATAAACCGTTCTCCCCCTTCTTGGAAAAGTGATCCAACCCGCGTCTCTCGCGAGTTACAAATGCCATAAAATACGACAGCAAACACGCGAGAGTGTACGTAATGACGTCGTAGAGACGCCGTGTTTGGCATAGTCTCTCTCTCTCTCTCTCTCTCTCTCTCTCGTCTCTCTCTCTCGTCTCTCGCCGGGTCGATCTGGATCACACATGTGAATGGCTCGAGAGACGCAGACGTGCGAGGGGTGCTAGAGAGCGTGTAGCAAGGGGAGTAGCAGGGGTGGAAGGGCGGACGAGAGAGTGTGACGCGCCGAGAGAGACGCGCGGGCTGGTGCGTCATTCGTTCTCTGATAGGGGAGAGAACATGCACAAGGCTTCACCCCTAGCCATGAAGATACTCCTCTGCTCCAAGTGAGTGTCTCTTTTTTGGCTGCGTAGCCTCCGCTGCGCTGAGTATCATTCAGCTAATCCTTATCGCCGTGCCTGTGAGAGAGAAAAAGAGAAAGAATATAGCGCAATCTCTGTTCGGGATCTTTGTCTCTCGCGCTCGTCCGAATTAGGCAATAGAGACATTCCGGATGGGAGTCGGCCTATTCTAGTCTGTTCCACTGGGAATCCACTCTCTCATTGCTTCCATATGGTTTCCCGCTTGAAAAAAATAGGCTTCAAGAAGTGAGTGCAACTCTATGAATTCTTTCTCAAAGTCTCAAAGCCATTTTCGCAGACTGGACGTGCCGTCATCACCCACCCGCGGCGGCTCCGACTATGAATGTCCGCCCACGCCCTCGCTCGATCAGGTATCGATCGATCGACTTATCGATTTTTGTTGGTTGAGGTGAATCGAGTCACGCTGTCCGACGGCAGCGAGACGCGCGAAAGCCTCAGCAATCCGGAGAGGCTCTTAAAAGTGAGTGTTTTTTTTAAAAATAAATTATAGTATGATGTTTTTTCATGCAATGCCCTCGATATTTACATGTTGAATATTATTGCGCGGTTGTTTTGGGATGAATGGTGCGTGCGTCACGGCTGTTCGCCCCTTTCCACTTTCAAACAGCCATCACTTTATCAGATGATCTGAAATTGAGCTGCTCGAAGAAAGAGAGGCGGCTCGCATCTCTCGCATACACACAAAGAGATAACATCAGATAACACGTGTGACGTCACACCCGCTCATAATCAATCATAAACTGGTCGTAAATTAAACCGTATCGATCGGGCGGGATGAATCGACCCGCGATCAAAGGGTACACTCTGAACTTCGATGTTGAGTAAGCATCGGGATAATGAATAATGAAAAAAAACTATGATGTTTTGTCAATACAACTATTTGCTGATGAAAATTGAGCGCAAAATGTCATCAAAATGCAGAAATTGGTGCCAATTTTCAATGTTCAACCGATTTTTTCACCGACTTATAGGTATCTCCGACACATAGTTGTATTGACAAAAGTGCACCATTTTCATCATATTTTCACATCCCGGTGCTAACTCAACTTCGAAATTCATACACTTCCTTTAAAGGGAGTGTACACTCTGAATTTCGAAGTTGAGTTAGCACCAGGATGTGAAAATATGATGAAAATGATGCACTTTTCTCAATACAACTATGTGTCGGAGATACCTTCAAGTCGATGAAAAATTCTGTTGATTATTGAAAATTGGCACCAATTGGCACCAATTTCTGCATTTTGAGACTTTTTGCGCTCAATTTTCATCGACTTGCAGACATTTTCAGTAAATAGTTGTATTAGCAAAACTGCGTAGTTTTCAGCATATTTTCACATCCTGGTACTCATTCAACTTCGAAATTCAGAGTGTACACTCCCTTTAAATGATTTAACATAACCCTCTACAGATCATCAAGTGCTTCCCGTTTCCGACGCCCAAGAATTCTCCCAAGCAGTCGCCGCGGCTGACGAGGAAAAGCGACGACTGGTGGGTGTTACGTTTCAATCAATCAATCGTTCAATCGACTGATGGATTGATTGATTGATTTTTAGAGTGTTATAGAATCAATGCGAAATCGTTTAATTGATTGATTGATTGATTGATTGGTTACGTTTCTCGCGATTAAAAGTCATGTTGACAGGCCATAAGAGTACGGTACGTATATGTTATTCCAACTGGAACAATGCGAAACATGCGATTAGTGACATGTATTATTCCGGCCTTCCGTTCCGCGATGATCATTGCAACTCGAAAATCCGTTGTCATTGTTTCCGCCATGCTATTCTACCACTCGGCGAAGCGCTTGCTATCGTCAATTTTCAGAAAGCGACGGTGAGAGCCGAGTGATAGTGATAACGATGTTGATAGTGCAGTGTTTTGTGGGGTGACTTGATTGCGTTTTAGCGAGAACAAGAAATCTAAAATGTTATTGGTGTTATAAACTTGGAGGGGTAGGAGAGAGAGAGAGAGAGAGATAGAGAGAGAGAGAGAGAGAGAGAGAGAGAGAGAGAAAGAGAGAGAGAGGGAGATAGGGAGAGAGAGGGAGATAGGGAGAGAGAGGATCGTTTGCAGCAAGGAGAACGAAGGCGAGGAGCCGTTCAACCAATCCTTCTCAGCGTCTTTCGTAGACGCCATGGAGAAGTTGTGTCAGGTCAGATTTTTGTAATCTTCTTCATTCATCTTTGTCCATTTTCGAAATTTCTATGTAGAGGCGTCCTACCGTCCTAGTAATTTTTTGTAATCCTCTTTCTTCTTGTTTGTCGATGTTCGGTTTTTTCTATGTAGAAACTTTCTAGCCAAACCGCTTGCCCTTTCTTCAGACAGTTCGAAATAGTCAGTAGCACAGCAATGTTGCCAAAACAATCTATACATAGCTGTTCTATTGTGCAAATATCGGCCCACCCATGAGTCAGACTTCAGACAACAGCAGAAAGACTTTCTTTTCTTGGGATACCCACCCTTATCTATTTTTGCTTCCTCTACTCTACTAGTATTTCACGCGGAGCGGTTGTCTTGGGGAGAGAGAGAGAGAGAGAGAGAGAGAGAGAGAGAGAGAGACCTGTACTCTTGCTATTCTGACGCACGAACTGATTGCTCTCCAGACACTGTCTGCGCTCTCCTCTTTCCCAGCACTCTCTCGCATGTCCTCTGATACCACTGCCGAAAGTGGAATTTATATCGGTCTTATAGTGCACATGGCGTTATATCATATATCACGGGACAAATCAACAGCTACCGATTAGTTGATAACGCCTGGAGACAAGAGACTCTATACCGCCACGCCTCTCTCTCTCTCTCTCTCTCTCTCTCTCTCTCTCTCTCTCTCTCTCCTCTCTGCCTGATTCACTGCCAGTCTCGGCGCGCGTTCGCTTCGCCGAATAGATCGATCAGCTGTTTCGGGCGCGCGCGCTGATAGTAGATCAGTGAACTGTTCTGTACTATTCGAATTCGTCATTCGCTGTTGCCTATTCCGCGTTCGAATAATTCGGAATCGGTACGATCTATATAAGGCGGTCCCGACTGCGTGACTGGTATTCGCGACCGCGACCTTGACGCGACTTCAAATCGGACACTGATTCCACCCCACAACGACATGAGCGCAACGAGCCCAATTCCTTTCTTGATACTACCCCTCCAAAAAAGGAGAAAGACCCGATCGTCACCATTCCAGGATGCTTTCCGGAACTCGCTGTACAGGGTACGTGCCTACTATCACAGTTTTCGTGTATATCGCGCGCTGATATCGTGTTCACGTTTTGCAAGCGCCTCTTGTGTGCACCCGATTGATCTGGTGAGCCGCGCTCGGATCGTTCCCTATTTGATCTCGTGCACATTCCCACTCTATAGTCTCTCGCGTGATACCAAATTCCACGCGCGCGACTCCACGTGATGTAGCCAAGAATATCATCAACAGATTACTGTAGAGCGGATTACTGTACCCACAGTGTCGATCGATCGATTCTCTCGTTTGCCTAGATTATAATCTTGTTGTGGCGCATGCTTGGCGCTCTCTGCAAACACTTCCGTCTTTCATGACTAGCTTAGGGTTTGGGCGAGCGAGGGAGGAGAGAGAGAGAGAGAGAGAGAGAGAGAGAGAGAGAGACGATGCGCCATGGACAAAGCCTAGTGTCTCTGTCGTCGCGTGCGTCTCACATTCGCTATCGTTTCGCTGATCGATCACCTTTTTTGACCACGCGCATTTTACGATCTTGTCGAAACTCACACGTCCTGCAGTTGTGCTCGGCACACAAACGAAACGTGTATCGGTAAACGGAAAAGCAAACAGTGGGGAGACTGGGGTACAGTGAGAACTGTCGAATAATATCGCTGTAGTGACGCACGCGTTGCCCGTTATCTGTCTTATTGGCTTAGGGGGACACCGGCGCCCCTGTCTCCATTCACTTCCACTCTCCCCACCCGTCCATATATGGCGTCGATTCCCCGCTCGCATATAGACGATGACTGCCTGCATCACCCGTTCTATCCCGGTCTGCACAAGGACTCTCCGAAATTCCGCGTCGGCAGACGGCTGCTCGGCGCCACGAGAAGGAGCTACTCTTGCTCCTCGGAAGTGGGTGTTGTGTTCAGTCATCTCATGTGTCCGCGACTTTTCCCTAGTTCCAAAGTGACGCGTCGGGGGTGATTATAGTGATTATCGTGATTATGGTGCACAGTGTCCCCCGCACACACACACACAGCTCAGACTTTGATTTGTCTTCTTATAAAGTGATCGGTGCGATTAGTGAATCAGCTCGCTCATTCTCTCCATATTGACGGCAGGTATAAGCGCGCGGTACAAACCTTTACTCGCTTATCGGTGGTCACGCGCTGGCGCACACGCGTCCCTATCTCGCCGCGGCTTCCTATTCCACTCTCCTTCACTTTGTATTGACCCATTCTCGTGTATAGATTCTTGGCGATAAGAACAGTTATGACAACGTGGTTCTACGTCGGTGCCACGGTCCGAATAGTTGCACAGTCGCGAGCGGTCAGCCCCACGACCGCTCCGCGCACACGCAACGCGCGACTTCGCCAGCAAGCGCTTGAGCGCGATAATTTTTCCACTGAAATCGCAACACGCGCGTTCACTCTCGCGGAGCGGCTGCGCGTCAGCCGCTCTCTCTGTGGGCGCGCTGTGCGACTATCCGGGCCGTGGGTGCGTGCCACCAACCACCGAAATTGGAATCAATCGTGGTGAGGGTTTCTCACGTTCCCGGACAATGTAATCTCCTCGCAATCGTGCGACAGCAGAGTCACTGAATAGAGAGAGACGAGAGATTTATTCATGTGATAATTCATGATATGATGCGATAGCAAATTGTGAACTGGTGTTTTTGAGCAGTCCGAGTTTCTATTGCCGAATAGTCGCTTAACTGGCGATCAGCTGTTTTCGAAACTCTCACGTCATTTTCTTACGTCATGTCTTACGCCTGCGTCGTTTCAGGTGTCGGTGGAGACTATGGCTATCACAGCCCTGCCACTCGACTGCTGGCTCAAGGAACGACTCAAGAAGTTCGTGCAGCTCTCCGGACACGAGGGTGCGTTATGTAAACACATTTTCATTTGTTTATTTATTTTATATATTAATATTGTTATCATGTGTTATTTGCAGGCAGTATAGTGCCGGCGACGAACCACACCCTGTACAAGAAGGAGGCGGCCAACAGGAATGAGGGCAGGGCGTACAAGGTGTGTATAGCGATTACTGTATAAATCAATCAATCGATCGTTTATCCGGAATCGTTATATCTTAATATGACGACACAATCATGAGTTACTGTATACATCAATTCAAATGTATATTCGCAATGTTCATGCCACGTACGAAACGAAATCACTCAAAAGAACCCAAGATAACAGGTTCACTAATCGGGCTCTTGCATTACTGTACATTGTTTATCATTAATCAGTGTTCTCCTCTCAGCGCTATTCAGATCAGGACGATGGATGTTCTAAACATATTCTCATGAAATAGCGATATCGAATAAAGTGTTTGATTTGATTTATTTGGAGTGTTCATAGTTAGGATTCAGGCGATTTCCGAGGACAAATGCCTCGACGGCATGACGCCGCGTTTCGTGCAGGAGAAGGAGAGCAAGGAGACGCCCGACGAGTGTGAGTGGATTGTAGTTTGTAGTTTGACGTTTACCCGTTACCCATTTTGTAGGGTTCATCGAGATTGAGGACCTTCTCTCGTCGTTCACCGACCCCACCAAGACCGCCATCATGGACATTAAGATCGGCACCAGGTTTGGGTTACTGTATTTTGAATTTTGACTACGGTAATGTGCAGGACGTTCCTCGAATCGGAAGTGTCCAACTGCAAGAAGCGCGCCGACTTGTACGAGAAGGTGAGTGCGTTGATACATAAAGTCAAAGATTCATCCAGAATCTAATTTATAACAATCGATAAATACAATCAATCAATAATGCAGATGATCGCGATCGATCCGTGCGAGCCGAGCGAGGCGGAGCGCGCCGAGGCGGCCATCACCAAGCTGCGCTACATGCAGTTCCGCGAGCGGGAGTCGTCATCCGCACAGCTGGGATTCCGCATAGAGGCGGCCAAGGTGAGTGTTACATTATACATCTCGGTCGATCAGAATGGAATATTTACCTATAATAGGCTCGCACTTAGCTCAGGATTTTTCGTTGAAAACTATTATCGTGGATTTTGAACATACCGTATATTGAACGAAATGCACAGCACATTTGTTTTTGCCGTTCATATCTCTACGCCACAGATCCTCTCACGTGACCACGTGGCGTAGTGGTAACGCTCTCGCTTAGCAAGCAGTGGTCCGCGGGTTCGATCTTGTGTACCCACGTATAATTTTGTCAAATCGAAAGCAAAATCTACCTTTATGGTTCTCGTGAAAAGAGTGGAACTCATTTGCGGGCCTACTATATATTACGTAAATTGTAATACGGTGAAGTGAAGTACAGTAATGTATTACTAATCAATCGAATCAAAAGTTTTATCCAGGATAAAACAATGCTAATATCGATCTATAATGCGATTTATTGATTGATAAGTTTCTGTTAGATGCCGGTAAAATTATAACTAAACATTCTTATCTATGATGTGATTTATTGATTGATTACTTTATCGATTTTTAGATGCCTGGCGGCACGCTGCACAAGAACTTCAAGAAGGTGAAAACGTGCGAGCAGGTGGCTGCCACGCTGGCAGAGTTCCTCGGCGAGGAGGGCAGTGTGAGGAGAAAGGTGGGGACTCTCTCTATCTCTCGCCCTCTCTCTCTCTCTCTTCTCTCTCTCCCCCCTTCTTCTCTCTCTCCCTTCCTCCCTCTATCTCTCTCCTTCCCTCTCCCCCTCTCTCTCTTACTTCTCCTCCCCCTCTTTTTACTCTCTTTCTCTTCCTGTCCTTGTTTCTCACTACCCTCGATGCTACTCCTCCTTCTCTATATCTCTATTTCCCTCACACGCTCTTTCTCTGTTTCCTCTTTTGTTTTTTTTTCTATCACTCTCTCTCACTCTCCCTCCCTCTTTCTCTCTCCCTCTCTCTCTCCCTCTCTCCCTCTCCCTCTCTCACACACACACTCCCTCCCTTGCAGGTCTTGGACCGTCTGGAGGAGATGAGGCGCGCCGTCGAAAACAGCACGTTCTTCGCCGGACACGAGGTGGGTGCACATCAAACCTCATTGCAAAAGAAACTGTTGACTTGGATTTATTGGCTCTTTCGAGTTGCGATTTCCAACGCCTTTGTTGATCGAATTCTCGCAGATAGCGAACACATAGCATACGTAACCGTTCATTGCCCTTGTGGTGTACCGTATGCACTTGTTGCATAGTCAGGAAGTCAGGATATGACTCTCTCCTTCTCTTTCTCTCTCTCTCTCTCTCTCTCTCTCTCTCTCTCTCTCTTTCCCTCCCTCTCCCTCCCTCTCTCTCTCTCTCTCTCTCTCTCTCTCTCTCTCTCTCTTACTTCTCCCTTTCAGGTAGTCGGCAGCAGTCTGCTGATCATGTACGACGACCATAAGGTCGGTGTGTGGATGATCGACTTCGCCAAGGCCACGCCCATTCCAGAGAAGGTGAGGTCGAGTGAGTAAGTGAGTGAGTGAGTGAGTGAGTGAGTGAGTGAGTGAGTGAGTGAGTGAGTGAGTGAGTGAGTGAGTGAGTGAGTGAGTGAGTGCGTGAGTGAGTGAGTGAGTGAGTGAGTGAGTGAGTGAGTGAGTGAGTGAGTGAGTGAGTGAGTGAGTGAGTGAGTGAGTGAGTGAGAGAGTGAGTGAGTAAATGAACGAATGATTAATTGAGTGATTAATCGATTGGCGTTATCAGCTGGGCGCGTTGAGTCACCGCGCCGAGTGGCAGCCGGGCAACCACGAGGACGGCTACCTGGTCGGCATCGACAACCTCATCCAGGTAAGCACTACTATAGCCTGCACCAGAGCGATAGTTTTCGATCTACCTCGCTTGAAACGCACTAACCATCTATTTCTCTTGTTTTACGCGCTATTGCCGCGCGCTGACTCTCCTCCACTGATCTACCCCACAACGCGCGGCTTATTGAAAGAATAGAACCATATCACTGATTGCTGATATAATATTTTGTCTAGATTAACTGACTCAGGTCGTGACAAAAACCGCCAACTACAGGTTCATATAGAGTTGATCTCTTCAGATCCTGTCGTCGTGCTCGGAGGAGGAGTCGCGGTAATCGCGCGTGCCCGCCCCTCCTCGCCCCGCCCCCTCCGATCCCATAATAGCGTCGTCGCCCGGCGCACCGCTCCTCGATCTCACTCGCACCTAGACAACCATCCTCCCCCACCCACCCACAAACTCGCTGCATAATATCTGTTCCAGAGTTGTTTTCGCCGCAGTTTCACTTACTTGTTTCAGTGTTTTTTTTCTCGCGATTTGCTATACGAGAGTTCCCAGGTGAGAGCAGAGAGTGTGATAGATAACAAGACATTCACAGATTTTTACACGTTGTGGTCACGGTTGTGTACAAATGATGCCTGATAAAGTCATTTTTATGGTTTGTCGATTTGTGAGTTTAACGATGATCAGAATCAGAATCAGAATATTTATCTCGAATCAAATAGCACATTACAATCATGTAAATTACAGCAAGGTTACGGTAAAATACAGTAATGCAACGCCTACTGCGAGTCCCAATAACACAGATTTCGATGGTCCCGTGGGTGCGTACGTGCTATTGGTGGTGCTTGTCATCCCCTGCTTGCGGCTTCTGGGGAAGTTTCGATCTCGGCGGCGGAAGATCCGGGCTTCAACGATCGATCGCGAAGAGACGTCTCCAGAAGTTTCATCGCCTTCGAGGATTTTTTCTCTTTGAGGCCTTATTCCAGCTCGAGTGTCCGGAATCCGATAACGATGATCGCATCTATAATAATTAGTGGCCGGTGCCGTCGCGGAATCGCTTCATCTCTAGCACTTTTTTTTTCGGTTATCGGGTGTTTGAGCGCATCTAAAGTATTCCATAGTCTGCGGCATCTCTTCCCGCCACATTGTTCGTTCCGAGTAGTTTGGCTTCGTTTCCATGTTCGCGAAGCTTCAATTACTCTAGTGTCTCGCCCACTGCCGTCGTCGATTGTATCTGCCTTATTCCAGCTCGAGTGTTCCGACCAGCGTCAGTGCACCTCAGTACTCCAGGAAAACTTTGAAAGTTTGAAATTTCGTACCGTACCGAATCGTCAGTGGAAAAGCTGGAGAAGGCCTATTGAAATCCGCTACTTTGTATGACCAGGCATGCCAACCAGCTGTGCACTAGCCTCAATGTGAGGTGATGAGGGCTAGAGGTTACATATTTGAAATTCAGAAGATCGGTCCCGCCACGAAATACCTCCAATCACGATAGTTTTTTTCTAGAAGTGTTTCTAGAATTTTCAAAATATATACTTACTTTCAAATTGACTACTCGTACTATCTTCCTTTATTGCCTTGTGACAGTTATTTTCACATCGTTCCGTTATAGTTTCGCATTTTGCCATATGTTATATTTACTCTAAATGTGTATCATCCATAGTATTCAGGTAATGGCGCAATTTCTCGACCGTGAAAAATATCTTCAAAAATTTCGGAAAGATCTGAATGGTCTTACTCGGGAAGAGCTGAGAAAGCTCACCGACAAGAACGACAAGAGCTGCTTCGCGGGAAAGGTAGGGGTGCGATTCCTCCGTCTATATAGAGCCATAGTCTATAATTTAGGTACATTTCCCGTTCGAGCCTCTTCTCAAGGATATCACCAACGTTTAAGACATCGCCGCTCGCGAGGACTCTGTTGACGACTTGAAGGATATGCTGCATCGATTCAACCAGGTACAATGTCAGGAAGTTCATTGTTTATCAATGGTTTCGTTAAGAATCTACCAAAGCTCGTCCTCTACTCGAAAAATTCGCCTTCAACCACGGCATCCTGCACTGCAACTATTAAACTGATTTTTGAAGCTCCGAAGACGAGCAACTACTACCGTTGGGTAGTCATGCCGTTCCGTCCAACCATCTCGGTCCGTCCAACTATCTCGTTCCGTCCAATTAGCAATATTTTATTATTTTGTGTCTTCAGAAATAAAGCGTGTCTCGTTCCGTCCAACTATCAAATATCTCGTTCCGTCCAACTACCAAATATCTCGTTCCGTCCAACTACCAAATATCTCGTTCCGTCAAAAAGCCAAGTTTTGATTTTATAACATGTTTCATATAATGCATATCTGTCTCACTTAACACGATGTTTAATATGTTTAATAGTAATTTGGCCGGTTTGATAATCAATTTACTATTAAAGCAACATTTGGTAATAAAATATAAAAAGATAAGTATGCCTCTGACCCGGGGGCGCTATTAGCCGGCAACTAAGGGCCGTTTTGCGGCTATCTCGCCACTAGTGCGCCACTAAGCGTGACAGTTCTACACTGCCACTAATCCGCCACTACGTCGCTAATAGCGAGCTATTAGCGGATTTTCTGGAATATAGTGTTGTGTAGTGTTTACACAACTGTTGAACATTTTACGAAAAGTTTTCGAAAATTAAAGTTTTGTTTTTCTCATTTTTATTGCATTATATATGTAAAGTATCGTTGTTTTATTTTTATCATTTTGTTTGTGACAGTAGTATTCTTTGAATGTATCTAATGTGTGAGGTGAGTGTGTGTGTCGTTGGCGAGTCACCGGTTCATGCATTGCATAACTGTCCAAGGAAGTGGACACGATTTCGTGAATGATGTGTATAGCATACGTTATTTGAGGGGGAAGACTCGTTTGAACGACGATCCGATGGGGGGCATCAACAAGCAGGCCGACGGCACCGATCCCTACTCGTGGATCAGCTACGGAGAGTACGGAGAGGTCCGCGTCAAGGAAACGCGCCGGGGATCGGATCTGTCACGACAAAAGGTACACTTTTTCATTGCAAAGGTGGTTGAAAAGTGATACGGTATGGTGTGCATTATGAAGTGATTTTACCTACTATTCATATAGTTCACGTTTGATCGATACGTTCCCAGCACTCTGAGCTGTTGTCGCGGCTGCGTGCTTCTGGTTTGTCTGGATCGGAGGAGGAACGAGTGGAGGCACGAGACGACAGTTCAGGTACGGCATCCACTTCAGGCGGCCAATGGAGACTGGGAGGAGGAGAAGGCGGAGCTGCTGGCACGCCTCGAGAAGGCAGGTATGATTATGATATTGTATGCGATCATCGAGCATCGAGATCAAGATGGCATCTCGTTGTTCATGAATTTCATGCTATTTCATTTGAAAAGTTTAGTTGATCGACGAGCACCGCCTGACTCTGACCTGCCTGAAAGTGATGAAGAGTGTGGAGGAGAAACTGATTGACGCGGAGAAGAGCCTCCACGAGATGCATGTCAAGGAGGAGGTGAGGGAGAGAGAGGGACTGAAAGACGGCGGTGTCGTTTAGAAAGGCGACGAGGTGTCTTCCGTGCCCTCTCCGATCGACCAGCTTCGCGAGGCTCTCAAGTCGAACAATGAGCTGACCGAGGAGTACGATCGACTGCGACAGGACAAAGAAGATGTGAAGAAGGAGATCTAGGAGGGCAAGGTCTGATTAGGCATGGCTTATATGAGTGTGGTTTTTGGTGCGTCAGAACTGCATTGACAAGATGATCGTGCAGACGAACTCTCTGCAGCACCTGCACCAGCACATGGTCGAGTCGCTGGCCACCGCCCACCGTCAGACAGCAGCTGACATACGAGAATAAGGTAAGGGAGGAGAAGGCTGGCTGGGAGTCGGAGAGGGAGAGGGAGCAGCTGAGACATCTACTGACCGAGATACACGAGGTAAGCGTGGGATTCTGGCATCGGCTGAAAACGACGATGGCAAAACTGACATCTGCGCGACCTGGCTGATATGACTGAGAAGGAGGTGTGTGGTGTGTGGACATTTGAATTCTTCAGCTCATCATCTGCGGCTGCGGAGAAGCAGTCGGCGGAGCTGCGCCGTTTTTGGGAGCACCTTCTGTTGGTGGAGGAAGCGAGCACCCGCAAGGCTGTGGAGGCGGAGAGACGGGAGACGGGAGTGCGAGAGCAGATAGGCCTCCTCGAGCAGAGCACCACCGCCGTCGCCGACACTGTCGCCGTCAGCAACCAGCAGTACGAGGTCAGTGATTTGATTATCATGATGTGTTAAGTTTTATCAATGGTGTGCGTTGAGGCGGAGCTGTCCAAGTTGCGTGTCCAGCTGGAGTCTTCGGAGGCGGCTGCGTCGAAGTGGCACGAGCTACGAGACTGAGAGGAAGACGGCGGTAGATGGGGCGGCCGCACCCTACAGGAGGTAGTGAGTGAGCTGGCGGTAGACCAGGAGAGAGACGTTGCCACAACCGGGCAGAGGATGCTCCAGATGCAGGCACTCACAGACGCGCAGGAGGAGGCAGAGGAGGGAGTGCGGGCGGATCTGGCGAGGGCCGAGGAGGAGAAGAGTGTGCAGAAGACGCGGCAGAAAACGCCGGCAGGAGACGGCTCGCGCCAGGCGCTGTGTCGAGAAGGTACGTCTCTCTCCCCCTTCTCTCCCTCCCTCTCTCACCTCTCCTTTGCAGCTGGAGCAGCAGTTGCACGAGGGCTCGCGCAAAACGAGTACGACGTGGACGACGCGACTCTGCGGCAGCTGTTTCTGTTGGACAAACACCCTGGCTCGCCAGCATCTTCGAGTACAGCGCCGACGACGTGGAGAAGGTGCAGCTGCAGTGGGCGGTGGCGCAGACGACTTCTTCACTTTCGCCGGTGAAGACCATATTTTTTCACCGTGTGAGCAAGAAGCAAGGTGAGCATGAGCATTATGATTCAATTTTGTTACGTTCGAATTTCACTGTTCATGCAACGTCCGTCTTCTTTCAGGACGTCCTATGAGCGAGGTGGAATCGCCGAAGCCAACGCGAGCGCGGTCAACCCTACTACCAAGAAGACGGAAAACTACTAGAAGACCTTCACCAATGCATAAAAAACCTTTGCATTAATGATAAATGTTATTCAAAACTTTGTAAAATATCATTTTATACTAGCGATAATCGGTAGCAAAGAAGGGGCGAATAGGAAACGCGAATAATCGCCGGTATTCGCGGCTCGAGGCGATCAGATTCCGCTATTAGCTGACCACTATCCCGCCACTACTGCGCCACTATCTCGCGAGGGCAAATTTTAGTCGCGAGGTAGTGGCGCACTAGTGGCCAGCTAATAGCGGGCGGGGGTCATAGGCATATTAAACTAACTGAGACAACATACAGTTATGTATACTGTAGTGGCACTGGAGCAAACAAATTGTTTTAAATTCTTTAAACGAGGTTGGACGGAACGATATTTTTCTATGTGTGGAAAATATATTGAATTGGACGGAACGAGATGGTTGGACGAAACGAGACGGTTGGACGGAACGAGATATTTTCTTGGGGAGAGGGTTAAAAACAGGTTGGACGGACCGAGATGGTTGGACGGAACGGCATGACTACACCGTTGGTGAGATACCATATATCCCATATAGTCGCCGCCTGGAGGATACTTTCTGCTATTGACAGCCGGGGTCATTTGGCGAAATCGACACCGTGTAATGTGTATTTGATTACATCAGGAAAACGAAGGAAAACTACTCTCTGCTGTCCGCCGATGCGCGCCACGCGTGGACGGTCAAGATGAACAATGACATCTACTATGGGCTGTCGAGGGTGGGTCGTACTTGTATGTAGCTCATAACTTTTTATTTATCATGGAGTTTCAACCATTTTCAGCTTTTGCCAGATTGCAAATTCACAAACAATCAGACTCTCCGGAAGTTCATCTTGCGAATGTATCTTTCCGACTGGAAGTGAGTAGGGGGGGGGGGGGTGAACAGAGTAGAGGCATTGATGCAACTGATCGATGTGTTCCAGCCGCTACAGCTACAAGTTGTTCGGATCCAAGCGCCACGGGATCGAAGTCGTTCGCGCGATTTTCAAGACTCTCGGTCGTGGCTTCGAAATGGCTATGTATTTCGAGCTCATCGCGACGCTCATGAACGAGAAACTCATCGATCTGCAGATATGTGCCAGCGCCTATGTGGTGGGTATGTTTTGTTCTACACACTTAAAGTCCGACTAAACACAGATTCATGAGCTCTATTGCGAACCGATCTTGCATTCACTCTCGCTGTCTACACTCTGACCCATACCAAACGATCGATATTGCGTTTGTGGAGCGAGTCTTTTTAACTCAAAGAACGAAACCAACAAAAACAAATAATTCAACACAAACATGACAATTGAAATGTTTATCGTAAGAAGAATGACACATCATGTAATTAAATGTTTTATCAGTACAATATTACGGGGAGTTTTTTTGTGTTGGCGAAGCTTTCTGGGTGGATCGGGAACAGGTACGGGCACTTCCAGCCTCAGGCGTGGCACAGCTGCCACTCAGGGAGCAGCTCCGAGAAGCTGAAAACGTATGTACTGCATAAAAAGAGCAGTTAGAAAACAAGTTATCATACCTGGGCAAGCGGCAACTACGACAACAGAACATCAGTATCATACCTTCTTACGCTTGACGCTGCTCCTGGGGCGCGACGAGGACGAACTCGCAGTCGATGCCCTGCACCAGGCACGGCGCTTATCTAAATCACAAAACGGAGGTTGTGCAATATGCATAACAACATGTATCCAGCCATACAAAAACATAACAAACAAAGTATATTATGTTAAAAACAAAACTCACGTTGCTCTTCATGCGGAGGACGAGTTGGCCGAACCGCTCGGCTCGGTCTGCCGGCCGACGCAGCCCCGCGCACCTTCCGTGTGTTTCATTGACGCCGGCGAGTCACAACTGCAATTCATTTTGATTACATATACCAGTAAATACGCAGTACGTCATAAATAAAGCACATTGTCAAAATACAACAACGCTGGTGTTTCAACAACATCAGCTCATAGAAGATAATTCAACGCTTACGTACCTGTTCACAATGTGACAATGATTCTTGATGACGAATAGGTAAAGTTTGTCCATGTGAAGCTCCTGGAAAAAAACACATCAAAACAAATAATGTATTCAAAAAGAACGATAGCGTAATAAACAAGAAAAAAACACAATTTCGTCGCGGCTTCATCGTTGCGCACCGATGAACTTAGGGCAAAACGACGTTTTTTCGATAGCATGATCATGACAAACAACACACAATATTATACATCATAAATAAACACAACAAAATACAACAAAATAAGGGAAAACGAACGAACATTTGATTTGACAGCGGAACAGCTGATAGCGATACGCAGCGTGAGGTCAGACTGTCAGAGTATAGTCTCCTGGCACTGTGCCATAGTCTCCTGGACCTGTGCCAAGCGACTTTGAAGCCCTGAGGGCGTTTGAGTGAATTTTTTTCAAAGTAAAATTTGTGTACCGTTAAACTTATCGTGAATTTATCTATCTATTAGGATAAACTATGATTTTTCCGTAAATCTCTGTTTACACGTACTTTAAAATCGCAACCAGAAAGTGCGCCGTCCACTTTTCTCTCTCTCTCTCTCTCTTCCCGCGGTCAGAGAGACGCGGAGAGAGTACTAGAAACGAGAGAGCCAGGCTGCGTTGCGTGCTCACCATCCGCGTGCGGCGGCTACGGGGCGAATAGCCAAGAACTAACTCGCTGATTCTGACTGTAACCAGTTTGAGTTGCTTTCTCGTGGGCGGGGCCTCTAGTGGGCGGGGCCTAAATCTAAATAGTGCAAGCCCGGCGCGTATCGCATGCTGGCGCCGGCTGAGATATATAGAGTGCCGCCAAGCAGTGTCACTTATAGACAAACAGACATTGCGTTTCCATTATATTTAGATATTTGTGTGTTTCAGAACGCCATAGAGAAGTACAAAGGGATGCTGCGATGTGCGCTTGACCAGCGCGAGCCTTTCCCGAGGCTGGAACTCGAGGACGACAACGACGTCTATGATGAGGACGATGGTGCGAACGAGGATGACATGTATTTGAGCCACGAAGAGGATATTGACGAAGGAATGGAGATTGACGACGGAGAGGAGATCGACGAGAAAGATGAGGTCCACGAGTACAAAGACGACGAGGACACCCATTCTTCTATGGGAGTGAGTCGATTGATTATGCAAAATGCGTTATATGAGTATTTTATAACTTCCAGTCTCCTGATACGACTCACGCGAATGAGGCTAGCGAGGAAGCACTCCTGGCTGACCAAAACGGGATGGAGAAGAACAAGGATGCCGATCATCTCCTCTTGGCTGCGGACCAGGAGGCCAAGTCTGTCATGATTCCGCCCTACTGGCACCAGCACCGCCTAGCCGTCGGAAACGCCCTAGTAAATGTGAGTCACCTTTGTGTTAGTAATCACCAGTCGGAGTCGATGATGTAGGACGATGACACCAAGTTCTCCGTGACCGTGGACGTGTCGCACTTCCGTGCGAACGAGCTAAACGTGCGCGTGGAGGGCAGGGAGTTGCGGATCGAGGGACAGCACGAGGAGAGGGACGCGTACGGAGTCGTGCAGAGGTGAGTCAAGACGTGTACGCAACATAACATGTTCATACAGTGGGTGGGCAAATCAGTTGCCGGCATTAGAGAGCGCAAGAGTCAACAGAGTGCGAGGTGGCGGAAATCGATAGACATGCGAGATCACGCGATCAGATTCAAATTCGAAGTTTCGCGCGCGCGGAATTTTCAAATGCGGGATGGACGCACGGAGTGGTGGCGGAACTAAATATTTCCTGGACTGTAACTGTGTCCACTTCAGGCAGATCTCTTGCCGCTACACCCTACCGGAGACTGTCAACATGGACGCCGTGAAGACGGCGCTGACCGATGAGGGAAGGCTCACCGTCCAGGCTCCCAAGCTCGCCCTGCCTGCCTCCAACAGCCGCATGATTCCCATTGAGCACGGAAACTGACCGGTATCGCCAATCATCCAGTATCATCCATATCGGTATCATATCATCGGTATCATCCATCGGTATCATCCAGTATCGGTATCATCCATCTCACGGCTCTAAACGTGTATTGCTCGACAGCTTCTCAACTTCTTAACCCGGTCTCTGTTTTGGGTCTCTGTTTTGTCTCGTTTGATAGAAGGAAGGAAGTGCTCATGGAAGGTGCTGCAAAATGATTGCACTTCCTAGTAGGCTAGTGGCTACTTCCCTGAGCACTTCCTTCCTACTATCCTCGTTATGTATATAAGTGCAATGTCGTCCATGAATATGTTATCTTTAAAATATGTGGGCATACTTTGTGCACATAGTTTCTCATTAGAGAACGCGCAGCTTCTCCTTTTCCTTTTCTGCCTTCGACAGTTGGAATAGAACTCGGGCTAGCGTTTTCATCTAGTGATATCAATATGTAGCAACAATGTTGCATGTGCTCTAGGTTGCATTACTTAAAGACAACTAAATCAGCCAACTGAATAAAAAGTACTTAGATATAATTCAATTTGATCTCACGCATAATCGTGCATTTATACGTCGTACCACACTCGTTTGTGTGCAACTGTCACAACGAAATAGTGAGCCGCGCCGCTCCGTCGGATGAAGTGATGAATTTTCCAGGATGCCGCGACTTTGCCGCGACGCGAAGGTTATTTTCGATTAATAACCATAGCAACCGTAAATGCAGATGCATCTTCTTCAAAGCATCGCAAACACGAAAACAGGGTAGTTCCAAACAAATTTATTCCATACAACTTCACAATATCGGCAATAACAAAATCGATAACAAACGCGACAAACAATACCAAAATACTTTGCAAACTTTAGTGCCTAATTGGGGAGATCTACAGTATATACCGTACCATGCTATACCGTACACTCTAAGTAATCATCCGGTCCTACAGATACTCGCTCGGATCGCAGCGGCTACTGTCAGAGTAGACAGCGAAACGGTTCTTCACCTGAAATCGGACCGTTGCGGACGCACGCACGAACGGGACAGACTGACAAACACACGTACCTGGGTGGCGATGATGGTGCCGATCATACTGGTAGTCGCCATTGCACCCATGCCCTTGTCGCCGCACATCAGCTCCTTCTCGATGGGAGGGATCTCCTGGCAAATCTCTCTCTCCCTCCCTCTCTCTCTTTCTCTCTCTCTCGCTCTTTCTCTCTCTCTCTTTCTCGCTCTCTCTCGCTCTCTCTCTCTCTCTCTCCCACCTTGAACCTGAGCAGGTCCTTGAGGGTCTTGCGGTGCTGGAAGGTGAGCGGGCTCTCCCACATGAATGTGTTCATTGCGGGCGCAAAGTGGAGCGGCTTGCGCGGATCCCACGCACGCACCTCAATCACAGTCATAGCCACATCACTACAACCCTTCACTCCAAACAAACATGTGAACGTGCCAATCGCAATTAGCCATCTATGAGTAGCCAAGTCTTTATATAATCACGACGCTTCATATTAGGAAACGTTGTGAACATAAACTAGAGAAACAGCCACTCACGACGCTGGTGAGTAGGTTGTCGCAGATGCCCTGAGCGATCTTGGCCATCGAATTGGCGTCCAGAGGGGCGATCAGCATACCGTCCGCCCACTTGCGAAGCTCTGAGAGAGAGGGAGATGGAGAGAGAGAGAGAGAGAGAGAGAGAGAGAAAGAGAGAGACTGACCAATGTGGAGCACCGGGTCGCCCCTCTCCTTCCACATGCTCCACTCGTCCCGGTCAGTGTACATCGTCTCCTCAATATCGATCGAGTGCGTGTTGCACATGTGCGCAGCCGACTCGGTCGTCACCACCTAATCCAACTATTCAATACATCAACAAGCATTACACGTACACATCTAATGCAACAGTATGAATGAAACAATATTCATGTTTGTTGACTTTGTCTATATAAGTCGGTATCATTTGTGTTTTTCGAGCATTTTGAGCACTTCGTTTTATTGAGGAAATTCGATGAGTACACCATGAAAATTAAGTTCCATGAAAAAGTTGTAATGCACATTATTGTCAAATCATTGCATTCTAACAAATATGCGAAGAAAATTTAGCACTTTCGATAAGATAGACAATTTTGCATTCTGGAAAACACGTGTTGCGAATTTCGTGATGCAAAAGTTTTTCGAAAAATATGAATGCCGATAAAATCTGCTGCACAAGATCGGCGAATTTGGCGACGGCAGAATTCGCTGATCTTTCGTTGACTCTATTTCAGCGAATTTGGCGACGGCAGAATTCGCTGAACTTTTGTTCCTACATTTCCGCGAATATGGCGAGGGCAGAATACGCTGAACTCCAGTGAACAAAAATTCTGCCACCGAGAGGAATCGAACCGGCGACCCCCGTTCACCAACCGTCCATCTTACCAATATACCAACCACCTCCGCTCTCTCTCAGACACTGTAAACTGGAGAATGTGTCCGCGAACATCTATGTAATTGCGAACATCTGTTTAGCTATTCGCATTCCAAAAGGAAGAACACAGTTCTCGCTGTTGCTGGTATATTAAAACTTAGATGTTTTTATATACCATCAACAGTCGTTTGCATATTTCTTTTTCAAAATCATGATGGCGCATGTTACACAACGTTTTAGAATCTCTGTGAACGAGCTGCCATGGTGTATTGGTAACATTCACGCTTCGTGATCGAGGGACGACGGTTCGATCCCCTCACCGGCCGAACTTTTGTGAAAGCGAATTTGATTCATCGCTGTTCAGCGAATTTGGCCATCGCTAAATTCGCCGAAACCATGCCAATGAAGTTCCACGAATTCTGTCATCGCAATATTTGCAGATTTGATGAAGAACTTTTTTTTCTTTGCCCGATATCATTTTGACAACCCAAATTCCCCATCCGAATTTCGCCGATCACATCTTTTGTTAGGTATTTTTTGAATTCTGCTACAATGATGAAGAGGGCGATGAAAGGTCCCGGATATGGTTGAAAGTAGCACTGTAACGATACTCTCGAAAATCACAAATGATACCGACTTATATGAACAGTGAACACACACTCAAAAATGATAATCCCAATCAATCGATAAATCGATCGCACGCACCTTGATGAAGAGCTTGTCCCTGCCGGCGAACTTGTACAGATCGTCGATGAGCTGTCGCAGCTTGATGACGGCGATGGATCCAGTGATGCCGACTAGCAGATGGTACTTGTCCGAGTGTCTGTCCAGCTTGTGTGTGGGTGGGAATGGCTCCCTGTCTCCCACCTCCTCCTTCGTCTCCCTCGCATCATCCACACACGCACGTTTTGACACCGGCTCCGACGACATACTACAGTACTCGTATTGTTACCACAACAAACAAGTAAACAGCGCAGATAGTCAACACTCATCGTTGTAAACGAATTCCCTTACCCCAATTACTTGAAAGCACAAAAACATAAAACATCTTTATTACCGAGATAAATCTTCACAAAAATGTACACATAATGTGAGCAGCAAGCTCGAATAAATAAATGACGAGTGTCTGTGCATATAGATCATATCTAATACATATTGCTAAAAAGAACACTTACACAAGGCATGCAGACATATGTAACCGGTGCGGGAAGAATAAATACTATAGGTGGGTAGTCATCTCTCTCGAATCACATGAGAGTGGAGAGTTCCCATAGGAAAAGAGCAGAGACAACGCGCGAGCATCAGAGGTGGAGAATCTCTTCTGCTACACCACCGACACACACAACAAAACACACACCAAATGAGCAGTCATGGGGAACTACAACAACAACAAATACACATTGAATCATGATACTCAGTCTACTGGTTGGCGTGCGGGGGCCGGTAGCGCTGTCCCTTCTGGTTGCGCAGCGAGGGGATGCGCGTGGGTCGGTCGGCGTCGCTGGCGTCCGAGGCGCGAGACGCCGGCCTGCTGGGCGTGTCCCGCAGATCCGCCCTCGAACCATGTAGGGAAGACGGCCGAGAACCGCCAGGCGACGGACGCGCGATCCGAGACTCGCGCACCTCTGCAACACATACACATTCACGTCTCCTGCTCACGTCTACTCACCCGGCAGACTGACGTCACTGCCTGTGCGGGCCGTCGAACCGCGACGCATCCCGCTGAACATTGGCACACTGCGCTCCGTCTTCTCCCTGCAAACAAAATCAAATAAACAATGCGATCAACAATCTCCAACTCACCTTATCTTCATGATGGGTCCACTGGCGGACACGGCTCCCTCAGTGACAGGCTGCCTGGCGTGGCGGCCCTTCGTGAAGCGCTGCATCGAGTCGGACGCCGTCGAAGGACGCACGTCGTTGTAGAAGATGTCCGTGTTCAGGCGACCTATATGTGGTCCGTAATCTCCCCCCCCCCCTCTCCACTCACCCTTGGTCCTGCACGGATCGTGTTTGTGTAGGAACTCATCGAGTGCCTCCCATCCTCCGCCCACTCGCACCATGACAGTCGATCGCAGGATGCGCACCATCCTCTTGATCTGAGTGTCGCCAAACTGAAACGGAGATGACGTCATAATCGAAAAAAAGAAGCGATGCTGCCGCAAACGAAACGAGGCGCGTTACACTACGGCAAACCAAAGTGGCTTTTGTGGCAACTTCTACCATGCGCATACCCGACTATGCAGACACGGGGGCACCGCCAGTGACTGATAGACACAAGATAGTGAAAAGGGAAAGGGGTACATGCACTTATGCCGCCATTTTCGTAATCTAAGAACCCTGTTTTTGATTTCAACTAGGAGGATCCCGGATTCAACCGGATCAACAAAAACAACAAGGCACGTACCCTGTAGTGTCCCTCGGCAATCTTCTCTATCTTGTATTTGGAGTGGCAGGCGCACTTGCCCTCCTGGTGCAAGATCTCCTCGTTGATCTTCTCCGATTCTGTCTTTGGCTTCTGCTGAAACGAGACACGCATAACAGACCACCCACGACGCCTCACATGTACTTGCCTAACTAGCTAACTACGTATAGAAATACCACCCGTATGTACATACCACATATAAAGAAAGACCACCCACGTTGCTCCTATCGAAGCGCAGCGCGTTGATAAAGTCCTTCGAGTTGATGAGACCATCGCCCTTGTCAAATTGATCGGCGACACGCTCCATTTCCAGGCGAGACGTTGGGAACTCTGCGAATACACGCGTCATCTCTCTCTCTCTCTCTCTCTCTCTCTCTCTCCACTCACTGCTTGCAATGATGGCATCGATGAAGACCTTCCTGGGGACCATTCCGGTCGCACTCCTGTCGACTCGCCGGAACAGGTCAGACACGCGGCTCTTTCCGTGGTCGTTCCACTCCACGTAGCGCTCCTTCCACTGCTCCCACTTCCAGCCCTCCAGTCGCTTCAGCTCCTCCAGGTGCGCCTTCCGCGCCTCCAGCTGCTTCTGCCACTCCAGCAACTCCAGCCACAACTGGCCCCAGCCAGCAGACAGACCCTCCGCCGCGCCGTTCCTAGACACGCATCGTACTCTACGAACCCAAGACCCGCCCACCTCGCTCCGCCCCTCTTGGCGCCCTTGACAGCCGCGTCGACCTCGGGCTGTCTCTCTCGCAGCTCGTACTCGAGCTGTTCGTACTCTTTCATAGCATCCTCTGCCTGCGCCACGTCGGCAGCCTCGGGGCGAGCCTGCGAGGGAGGGGTGAGAGAGAGAGAGAGAGAGGGAGAGAGAGAGAGAAATAGAAAGAGAGGGGAGAGAGAGAGGGAGAGAGAGAGATGGAGATAGTGTACCTGTGCCTGTCGCATCTCTGCTCGCTTGTCCTTGACAAACTGCATGAGCTGTTTGATGGCCTCCTGTCTCTCCCTCGCTGCCTCCCTCTCCTCTAGTAGCTGGAACTCGCGCTGCTCCACCCTCTCCTCCACCTCCTGCAATCAGACATACATGCACATAATACTTCTCAGATCGTCAATTGCAGGGCGATTGCCAGGGCAAGTTTCCATCCTACCGTACCCACCTTCCATCTCTGTGGCACGACCCGCAGCCAGTTCCTCATCACAGGAACGGCATCCGGGTGCGCGTTTCTCTCAATCTCCTCTCCCGCCGTCACACACGCCGACAGACGAGGCTGCTCCGACGACATGAGGGCGCGAATCTCCGCTAGGATCTGAAAAGACACGAGTGAAATGTTTGTCAATCAATCAATCTTTTTTCCTCAGAATCACTATATCCTGGCTACTGGTGCTTTTTCAAACAATAAGCAATACACTCACCGGTAGCGCCACCTCCGGATCATCTCCCGCCTTGATCATTCTCGACTCCTGCGTGCTGAGCCAGTCGAGCAGTGCGTGTGCTTTACCGTCAAAGTCTCCAGCCGCCGCCTGCCACTGCTTGAGACTGCCCGCCCTCTTGCTCGCCTCCTCCTCCACCCTCCGCCACTTGCCGGCGAGTCGGTCTGCCGCCTGGGCGACCGCCGGCGCCTCCTCCACCTGCCTGCCCACCAGATCGGCCGCCTTCCCCAGCACTGTGTCCACCGCTGCCTTCTTCGCCTTCCTCTCCGCCGCCCGCCGACCATCCGCCTCCACCAGAGCGCGCATCTAAACACCCAATCCATACCATACTCCTAATCAATACTCTCCTATCACACATACCGTGTCCACATCTCCGGCCAGCTTCTGCTCGTCTCCTGTCTCTCCGAGGGCGAGTTCCTGATCGACCCACGCCTCCACCTCATTCATCGCCTCCTCGAATGCGCCTCCCTCAAGCACTGCCTTCTCCGCCTCCTGCGCTCTTTTCGAGATGGCAGCCTCGGCAGCCTTGAATCGAGCGTCCACTTGCGCTTGGCTGCGCTCCACCTGAACAGGCAGTGGTACAACTGTATGTCTGTGTGTGTCTGTTTGTCTGTGTGTCTGTCTGTGTCTTTGTGTGTGTGTGTGTGTGTGTGTGTGTGTGTGTGTGTGTGTGTGTCTGTCTGTGTTTCTTTCTGTGTTTATGTCTGACTGTGTGTCTGTATGTGTGTCTGTGCGTGTGTGTGTTTGTGTGTGTCTGTCTGTGTATCTGTATGTGTGTGTCTGTGTATCTGTATGTGTGTGTATGTGTGCGTATGTGTGTGTCTATACTTTTAATACGTGCTCATTTCCTGTCTGCTGGTTAATGGGTCGAAACAGGACACTGTTTCTAATCTACGTAGTTACAAGTCGTTACGTTATGATTTTTTGTCTTCCGTGTTCTCTCTTACTGATTATTACTCTCTTTACTGTCTGGGTATCTTTCTATGTATCTTTCTGTATGTCTGTCTGTGTGTCTTATGTGTTTGTCTGCGAGTGTGTCAGTGTGTATGTCTGAGTGTGTCAGTCTGTCCCACCTCTGCCCTCTCCTGCTTGGTAGCATGCTCGGCCAAACTGGCGGCGCGCCTGCGAGTCGCCTCCCAAAGAGGACGCAACTTGTCCACATTCGATTGAAGAGCCTGAAAAGATGAATACATACCCGTCAATTACTACAGATGAATCACACATTAGCCCAAGTTACATTCACAATCACTCAGTCAGTTCTAGCAATCACACGCCACTCTTTACCATACACTCTCACACGCACCTCGATGTATCTCTGAAAGCAAGCAATTGAACAAACCAAGAACTCCAAAACACAAAGCACGCGCGTACCTTGGCGTCGTCTCTGTGCTGGCGGAGCTTGTCGCCGCTGGTGGTGGCTGGGACTGGCTGGCCGGCGGCAGACTCGCACTCGGACAGAGCAGAGTGCAGGTCCTCGCACGCCGACACCCACGCGCCACTCTCCGCCCGCGTCGCGTCCAGCGCCTAGACATGACGTCAGTCTCTCTCCCCCCCTCCTCTCTCCACTCACCTTGGTCCTTTCGGCCACCCGGGCAGCCACCTTGTCGAACCTGTGTCGCAGCGAGACGAGCATGTTCTTGATGGGTATGGCGTCCTTCTTCTCGCAGTAGTACTGGATGCGAGTGCCCTGCGACTGAAGGTCGGCCACCAGAGCCTTCCTGTAATGATCACATGATAATCAATACTACATTCCTTCCTATTACATCATCCTGAGTCACAAAACAATCATGGAAACCACTCCGCGCACGCACCTCTCGCAAAAAAATCGCCAAAAATCGCAACAATAAGCGATGACTACTATTCGTCCGCGCACGCACCTCTGATCACAGTCGGCCTGGAAGTGTGCGTGCTCGTCGCTTTGCTTGTCGAGTGTGTGTGGGAGTCGGCTGACAGGTGGCAGGGTGGCCAGGCGCTCCTCGGCCGCCTTGATCCAGTCCGCGCAAGCCTCCGTCTCATCTGACAGCAGCTCCGCGTCGCGCAGCGCCAGCTCCAACTTCTTCTCGCGGTCCACAAGCAACTCCTGCAACATTCGAAATCACATTCAAGCTATACATGTACTAGCAAAAGTAGTTAGTCATCAAACATAACCCATACCAAACCCCGACCCTAACATCATCCCGTCTACGCTCACCTGTACGCGCTTCCACTTTGCGTCGAGCTGCGAGCGCGCCTTGGCATACCAAGTGTCGTCGCCCTCTCCCCTCTCAGCCAACACGCGAGCCGTTTCGGCCAGATACGAAGAGAGCTCGCCAGAGTGCTGCTCCACCTGAGAAAAGAATTAGAGAGAGAGAAAGAGAGAGAGAAAGAAAGAGATAGAGAGAGAGAGAGTGACACGCACCTCTGCCCTGGTGACGAGGAACAGGTCCATCTGTTCCCTGGCCGTCTCGGGGAGTCCGCCCCTCGGTCGGTTCGTCTCCAGCTGCGCCCTCGCGTCTTCCACCCAGCCCAGCCAGCGCTCCATCGCCCCGCCCAGAGACTGCGCCTCCGAGGCGCTCTGAAAAGCCATAGTGAACCACATGATCAGAACAAGAGTACAGAACACATGATAATCATGATCCAAGTTCCAGCATGTCACACCACTCACCTTGTCGAGCCTGGCAGCAACCTCCCTCAATCTAGCCTGCAGTCCCGTCCACGCCTCGTTCATCTCCACAAGCACTGCCTGCGTGTCCGCGTTGCTATCATCCGAACGCAGCACGCGGCGGGCGGCCGAGTTGAGAGAGTTGACGCTGACAAAGAACATGCTAATCTCCATCTCTTCTAAGCTCTTCACTCACCTCGGCTCATGCGCGTGCACATCATTGGTGATGACTGCCAGCTTGCACTGGTCAATCTCCACCTGTCGCAGGTTGACGGGTGCACCGGCGGGCGCCAGCTCGGACAGGGTGCTGGTCGTCTTGCGTGCCCAGGCGAGCAGCTGCTGCGCGGCCTCGTTGAGCCGTCCCATCTCGAGGAGTGTCCTCTCGGCGCGCTGCTCCCTCTCCCCCACCGCCGCGTGCAGCCGACCCCAGCGAGCACCGAGCTCGGCCAGCGGAGCGCGGATAGCCGCCACCTAGAGACAGAACATTTTCCAACTATTAAAGTGTGGACAGTCTCTTTAAAGGAACACACATATCTGAATTTCATGTATAAACCAAAAATGCCACATGAAAGAATATCAAAACGTGATAACTTTTCATAATTAAATCATATTCTAATAATGAATGGAACAAGTAGAAACAAACCGCAAAATTTTCATTTCGTAGTGAGAAACACGTAATCGGTAATGGGTACTTTGTACTTACCGATTCGGCAATTCTCACTACGAAATGAAAACTTTGCGGCTCGTTTTCTACTTGTTCCATTCATTATTAGAATATGATTTAGTTATGAAAAACTATCACATTTTGATATTTTTTCAAGTGGCATTCTTGGTTTATACATGCATTTTAGAGTGGTGCGTTCCTTTAAAACATCCCCTTCAAAACGTCTTCGAAGTAGTTTCAAAGAATCGACATGACTGAATCAGTATCATGATAATCATGATAATGATAATCTCCCACCTGTTGCGCGGGCGCTCCGAGTGCCATGGCGTGGGCAGTGTGGTTGAGGTGCTCCTTGCGCACCGCCTGCGCGTCCATGTCTGCTCGGAATGCGGCCAGCTGCTCGAGCACCGCCGGCGCCGCAGCCGAGTCCGAGCCACTCTCGCCCACCGGCACTGCATCGAGTTGAGCGAAGCGCTGAACACACATGGGTCACAATCACAGCACTCTTCACTACACCACTCTACAGTAATCCACATCTCTCCCGACTCACCCCTTCCGCCCCGTGCAGCCAGTCGTTGAGTGCGCGCAGGTGTGCGTGGAAGTCCATCGCCTCTGCGAGTGCCTTGCCGAGATCCGTCTGTCTGTCGGCGAATAGCTGGGTGACAGTCGCCCATCCCAAGTCCACCGACTCCAGCTGCGCGTCAATCTGCGCCCGCTCCTCCGGCGCTATCACACCGCACACTTCCTGAACAGAAACAGTCACTTCAATCAGAGAAAACAATATCAGTAGACGCTAAAGAATCCATGCAAATCGATAATCCCGCTCACTCACCTCTCCCGCCTGGTGCACGTCGGCAATCATCGGCTCGGTGGCCGCCATCTCGTGCGCCATCGACGCCACCACGTCTGCAATCAGTCAGTCAATCCTTACCAGTTTCATTACCAGTATTTCAATTTGATACTTACCCTAGATGCCCACTACCCTAGATTTTTGATAGCATTAAAGGAACATACGACTCTAAATTTCGTGTGTAAACTACGAATACCACGTGAAAGAACGTGAAAATACGATAACTTTTCATTAATAACCTAAATGCTAAAAATGAATATAAGTTGTAGAAAACGCCTCGCGAAGCTGTGTACTTCGTAGTGAGAAATGCCGATTTTTTTCTCGATATTTCTCACTATGAAATACACAACTTTGCGAGGCGTTTTCTACACCTTATCTTCATTTTTAACATATAGTTTATTGATGCGAAGTTATCGTATTTTCACGTTCTTTTACGTGGTATTCGTAGTTTACACACTCAATTTAGAGTCGTACGTTCCTTTAACGAACTCTCTCGACAAATAAAGGTGCTTACACCCACCCTGCTGTCTGCCAATTTCGTCCGGTTGTCCGACCGCCGGCTGGACAGCGTCGAGTCGTCCCCTCAGCTGATCGACCGCCCGCTGGCACTCGCCCAGCTCCGTCCAGAAACGCGTAGCCTTGCGCAGAGCATCCTCCAGGATAGTGCCCCTGCAAACACGAGATATTTTCTATACATGTCTCCAAAAATTGTAATGTAACATGTACGTAAACGTAACAATGTAACAAGATACAATCCTTATCTATTCTCTCATCCTTCAAAGATTGTATTCTAAATTACTGTTGGTGGGAAAATCAGTTGCCGCCAGTAAAGAGTGTAGAGAGTGCGAGGCGGGTAGAAATCGATAGACATCGAAATCACGCGAAAATTAAAATTCGAAGTTTCGCGCGCGCGCAATTTTCAAATGCGGGATGGACGCGCGGAGTGGTGACGGAACTTGATATTCCATGGACTGTGTACTTGTACCCACTTTGCCTTGGCTCCTGTCTCGATGTCCCTCCACAGTCTCTCCAGCATGGTCACTTTTCCGGCCACCTCTGCCGCAGCTGGGTCGCCCGCCGGAGCGGCGCCGATCACCTCACCCGCGCGCTCCTTCAGAGCCAGCATCGCTTGCTCCTGCAACACGTTCACAATGAATCTATGACATAAGCTATCTAAACAGACACGTTGTCATGAAACACGACCTTATTTCATCTTTTGAACGATAACATGCGTTTTACGAATGCAAAACATGACAATCCTCACCTTCTGCTGGAGGCTATCCAACAGTGCCTGGTTATCGGCCAGCCTCGTCTCTAACGCATTCGTATCGGCCGTCAGAGGCTCGCTCTGCAGAATGCCCTCGGCAGCCGCTTCCAGAGCGTGCAGGAACTTGTTCAGCCTGCAACCACTCTACTAAACCCCGCCCCTCCCGACTCCGCCCACCTCTCCTGGAACCCGTCGGTCGCCTCTAGCGCCGTCTCGAGCGCGTCTCCCCTCGCCGTGACAGCGTCGCGGATCGCATTGAACCGCTCGACAATCGTGTCTGTGATGTGCGAGAGAGTGGCCGCGTCTTCCGGATGGCAAATCTCCTTCAGAGCAGCCGTGTCCTACAAAGCAATCATGATATTCCGACAAAAAAAAGTTTGAAAGTAGATATGAATCAGCACAAAAATGGCCGAATCGGACATGTATTCGAAATCGTTAAAGCAGCAGCCGAGCTCACAACAAAACCGAGTGATCGCACCTTGTCGAATCTCTCGATAAGAGGACGCTGCGCCGCGACGGCCGCGTGGAGTTCCATGTTGTGCTGCTGCTGTCTGTTCAGAGCCGCAGCCGGGGTGCCAGTGCTCACCGGCTCCGCACCCTCAATCTCCAGCTCGCACGTCTCCAGCCATCTGAATCACATCAATCAATCAATCGAATCCAGAATCGCTATATCCTGACTATACCACAAGTGCATACGGTAGAACACATCAATCCAAACGAGCAATCCCCGACTCACTTGTCGAGATCGTCCAGTCCACAGTCGATCTGCTGGCTCAGCGCCAGCGCCTGCTCGAGCATCTCGGTCCTGTCGCCGCACAGAGCAGCCACCTCGTCCACCAGATCCCGAGCCGCTTCCGCCTTGGCCAGGAGCAGCGCATCCGCTCCGCCCACTTCGGCGCCGCCGCCCACAGTTCGCGCCACGTTGCGCGCCTCGGCGGCTATTTCGCGGAGGCGCGCCTTCTGCGTGGAGACGTCGTCGTTGAAGAGGCGCTGGTTCTTGAGCTGCTGTCGAATGTACTCGTGGCTGATAGCTGGCTGCTCGGCCGCCATCACACTGCAAAACAACGAGGTGCCAAAAGAACTGAACGCAAAGACAAAGAGAGAGTGTAATAGCTGTCACTCTCTCTCTCTCATTTCCAAATCCTCACCGTTCCTTGGCGTCATTGAGCCACTCGAGCACATAGTCCAGATCATCCACCACCGCTCGGCTCTGCTTCTCCGTCAGATCCAGACGCTCCGCGCGACGCGACACCTACACACAAATCGATAAATCGATATCGATCGATACCGCCCGTACCTGATCGGCGATCACGTTCACCCTCCTGTGCATGTCCTGAGTGATCGTGTACAGCTCGTCCGCCTGGTCAGGACGGCTCATGCTCTGGAAATCAACACTCAGACTCCGCCCCCTCTCACCCCGCCCACACTCACCTGCAGCTGCGCACTGGTCGCCATGAGATCGTCGACCTCGGGCCGCCACTTGCACACGTCCTCCTCCATTGTCAGTATCAGCTGCATCTGAGTGTCGACGTCGGCGGCGTCGAGCAGTCGCAGGTCGTCCTCGACCGCCTCCACCCACGCCATCACCGCCTCGATGCCGTCGTGGAACTTCTCCGAGAGAGGGATGGCGCGGGTGAGGGCCGCGAGTCGGTCGTCCGCCACAGAGGCCACGTCGTTGTAGCGCATCTTGAGCGCCTCGACCCGGCCCTGCAGCGCCACTGCCTCATCTCCTGTCGTCTGCCGGCACAGCAGACGACCCATCTCCACCACGTTCGACACAAGAGCGTCGCGCTCCATCACGGACATCGTTAGCTCCTGAAAGAGGAAAGTAGGAGGGAGAGGGAGAGGGAGAGGGAGAAAGAAAGAGACAACTCACAGTGAGCAGGTTGCTCTGCTCGGAGAGCTCGTCGGGATGAATCGGGAGCTCATCGAGCGTCGCCATATCGTGCTCCATCGCGTCCAGCCACTCGGACAGATCGTTCGTGTCCTGAACGAATCGAATACAATCCCACTCACGTATCGTAAACACCCCTCCTGTAAAACCCACTCACATGCACAATGTGCCCTGAACGAACGAACACAACATTCCTACTTGCATAGATGTACACACCACTCTTGCAAAACGCCACACTCACATGCACAAAGTCCTCAATGTGGAAGCTCATCTCGTTGAGGAGCTCTCCGCACGCGGCGGCCCGTCCCGCAAGCGACTCGAACCGGGTGACTGCACTTGCCAGCTGCGACTCGAGCTGGTTGGCGTCGTCCACAGAGACGAGCGCCGCCAGCAGAGGACCCGTCTTCGAGATGGCCTCCACGTCGCCCCGCTTGTCGTCAATCTCATCCGCCAACGACTGCTGGTCCGCCTTCAGAGCCTCCATCTTGGCAGGGTCTGCAAACATGATTCTTGTAGAAAACAGGCTGTCTGTCTGGTGACTGGTACACGCACGCTCTGGCTAAAAGACATGAAACTCGATCCACTCCACTCACCAGTGACCACTTGTCCGAGCTGCTGCACCCTCTTGTC
Source organism: Rhabditoides inermis (assembly GCA_963966185.1). Classification (NCBI taxonomy): domain Eukaryota; kingdom Metazoa; phylum Nematoda; class Chromadorea; order Rhabditida; family Rhabditidae; genus Rhabditoides; species Rhabditoides inermis. The sequence goes on along the minus strand of CAWZYM010000006.1, from coordinate 324,013 downwards.
GGCCTTGACGAGCCACGTCTCGAGGGGCGCCAGGAGAGCGTTGAGCCGCTCCGCGAGGTCGGCCGCGTCCCGCAACTGCTGCTGCCGCGACTGCGCCGAATCGAGAAGGGCGTCGTATCTGAAGAGGATGAGAGTGAGTGATTAGGAAGAGGTAGATAAATGATGGAGGAGAAGTAATGTAGGAGGTGTGATGGAGAAGAAGGATAAGTGGAAGAGACGTAGTAGAAGTGAAGTAGGAAGCATAATTGAGGAGCAGTAATGAAGACTCACCTCGCCTGCACCCTGTCGCTCTTCTCCTTGAGTAGCTCCTTCTCGCCGGCGTTCGAGCTCATCTCCACCAGCTTGCGCATCATGGCAGCGAACCCGTCCACACTACAAAACACATGGCGTCAATGCACAACACACACATCATCACTCACCTCTCCCTCTTGTCCTCAATGTGTTTGAGCAGCACATCGTATGCGTGTGTCTGCGCCCGGGCGACCTTGACGTCCGACGACGGGGGCTTCTGGTTGGCCACCATCTCCTCCGTCTCCTCCAGCCAGTTGGACAGCGCCTGCAGCGCGTCCTCGTACCTGCAATCACACAATCACATGACAGCCATCCCACCTGGTACACATTCTCTACCTCAACCGATAGCGACACGTTCTCACACTCATTCGCAAATCCTGAATATCAAACACCGTGTCTATCTCTCTAAATCCTTTAGGAATCATGTTCTTTTTCTAACACAGGGTGGCATTTTGGAGGGATATAGGTACAGTGGGTGTACAAATCAGTTGCCCTCACTAGAGAGCGCAGAGTGAACAGAGTGCGAGGCGGCAAAAAATCGTTAGACATCCGATAGCACGCAAATAAATTCACATTCAAACTTTCGCGCGCGCAATTTTCAAATGCGGGACGGACGAGCGGAGTGGTAGCGGAACTGAATATTCCCTGGACTGTAACATGCAACTATAGTTCTTTGCTCGCAATAAGTTGCACGCGGTGGGTCAGAGGAAGGCGGAGAATCAGTTCTCGGAAATAGCGCGCAAAACAAGAATGGCAGACGGTTATGGCACCGTGTTTCGAACTGCAAGTGAGGTAGATCGAAAACTGAGGTAGATCGAAAACTGAGGTAGATCGAAAACTGAGGTAGATCGGAAACTATCGCTCTGGATACTATAGACAGGCGCACCCACCGTCCCATCTGTTGTACGGCAGCATCGACGGCGCGCTCCCTCGCAGCCACCGACTCGCTGACAGCCTGCCACGCATCGCGCACACGGCCTGTCAGCGCGTCCTGCAAAACACACACACGTGAGACTTTTGCATATGGCAACTGGTATCCTACTCAATAATAATAGTTTATCCATATTGTATCAATCATCAAACAGCACAAACATCCTAGTACCGGTTAAGAACGACAGAACCACCCAAAACACCAAAAACGTGTATAGAAAAGGTCTGTCAATCTTAGAAACGAATACGAGAACTTCTGAAGTTAGTAGAGAAAAAAAGCCAACTACGTCAGGGCACTTCGTCGCCAGAGAGCAATATAATTACATACGAGTGGGGTCACCTACAGTGAAACGTGAGCGGTTGTGTGTGAAAAATGACATAAGTTTGTTCCTGAAGTGTTAGGTAGAGTGTCCTACAACACCCACACACGACACTGGCATATGCCTCAATAGGCCGATAAACACATGAGACTCTTCCGACTTTCATATGAATCGACTAATCGATTGATAACTGGAGATGAACGCACCAGCTCGGTCGTGTCCGCCTCGGGGCCGGCCGTCCTCGCCAACAGCTTGGCATCGGCCGTCACACTCTCCACACGAGCGCCCAGCTGGCGGAGCTCCTCCTTGGCAGCCTAGACATGTATGATACAACAATATAACACAACAAATACAAACAGTTCCGAACAGGAGCTGTACTATTCAATTCGATTAGTGTATCGATTTGTGTGTATTAAATGTCATAACCACTTTAAACTATTTCCTATTCCACAACAACGCTGACACACCTTGACCGCGTCTGCCTGTGTCTTGGGGTCAGCCAGGGATCCATCCTTGGTGAGTGCTTCCGATCCGGCGAGGGTGGACAGTGCCGCGCACACCGCCGCCGCCTCCCCATCCAGAGCGTCCAACTCGCCGCGCGTCTTCTCAATGTTCTTGCGGCGCAGAGTGAGCTTCTTGCGGCCCTTGGCGATCAGCTGAAATACATCATTGCACCTTTGAACCCACGTTTACAAGTTACCTGCAAATACAAAATAGGAATCACTATCGCCGCGGCGGGAATAGCATACTTTAGCACCTGCTGATGGTGAGCCATTCTACAGTGCGTCGAATGACCAGAGTACAGTAACAATAGTCAGCTCGCCGCATCCACTCAAAACGTGATAGTGCGCAATATGTAATCAGAGGGTTGCAATAAGCAATAAACCTTTGTCACACACACCGGGGTGGCGAATGTGATGTGATCTACCAATCAGCCATCCGGCCGCTGGGCGCAATCGATTGATGTGTGCTACAATAAAGTATGCTCGCACCACAACATAATGAGTGATGGGTACTCGCTTGATGGGTAAAGGTACTCGCCGGAAGGCAGAGACAGAGGAGGATTTTACACCAGCGAGTTGCAGGTGTCCTCTCTCGCACGACAATTCAACACCGATTGTGTATCCGCATCCTTCTCTCTCTCTCTCTCTCTCTCTCTCTCTCTCTCTCACTTCCTCTCTCCCACCCAGCATCTCCATCCATCTTTCAACGTCACATCATATTTCTTTTTAGCGCGCTGAGCGGCGAGAAAAAAAGAGGAACACCTTCTCGCATAGCTTACCTTCAACATGTCTTCCGAGCTAATGGATGAATATATTCCTGAACAAACAACGGCTGTAGTCAATTTCGAAATCTCCAAGTGCGGAAGTACAGTGCCAGAGAATAGAGAGAGAGGGAATAACAGTGCTAATCCATCCGGGTCAATCCAGCCCGCAATCCACTCGCACAAACGAGGACACTATAGCTTTTTTGCCAGTCCTTGTTTGACGAGCGATACCAAAATTATAGACCATCAAAATCAATGCGCATAATTTTTAGACTGACACACTTTCTCCATGCCCAAATGTGATTCACACACACCATCAAAACGGGAGATAGCGTCGCGTCAAAATATGCATACACACAAAAATGATGGCTTTTTGCAAACACAAAACCCTCACCTTAGCCATCTCCTCCAATCCACTCTGCTCCCTCTGCTTCTGCTGCTCGCCTATCACTCCCTCCTCGGCCAGCCGGCTCCACTTGTCTCCCTGCCGCTCCACCCCCTTCTCCCCTCCGTCCAACCTCCCCTCCAGCTCCTCAATCTCGCTCAGCTGCCTCTCCAGCTGGCTTCTTCTCCTCGCCACCGGCTCCACGTCGTTGAGCTCGGCGTACAGACCGTTGATCGTCTGCAGGACGGCGCCGTGCTCGGCGCGCGCCTGCTCGGCCGCCTCCTTCTGCTGCTCCTGCTCCCTGTCTAGGGCGCGCAGCCGGGCCAGCACCTCCGCCACAGCCGCATCCACATCGTCCACAGTCTCGTGCAGGTCGCGGATGGAAGACTCGTCGCTCACCTAGAGAGAACGTGATGAGAGAGAGAGAGAAATAGAGAGAGAGAGAGGGAGAGAGAGAGAGAGAGAGAGATACTCACCGGGGTCAGCTCGTCGACGCATGCCCGCAGCTCGCGCTGCTGTCGGTGCCAGTGAGACTCGCACTCGGACAGCTCTGAAATGCATACATCAGTCTCTCTCTCTCTCTGCGACGCCCGCTCCTCTCTCTCTCCCTCCCTCTCTGCTCCCTCCCTCCCCCCTCCACTCACTGTTCCTGATCCTCTCCCTGCCCATCCTCTTCTCTCCCCTCCTGTCCGCCTCCAGCTCCTCCCTCTGCTGCTCCACCACCCCGCGCGTCTCGCCCACCAGCTGACCAAAGCGCGCCAGCTGATCCAGCTGAAACACGCTCACTAGACTTGTGTTCTCACCACTAATAAAGGCGTGGTCAGTCTCTTCGGAAACCGTTTCGGGAGTAGTTCGAAGTAGTTGCAGGGCTGTCGCAAACATTTTGAAGTGGTTGGGGGCATTTCGGAGGTAGTTGGAAGTAGTTGGAAGGCAAGTGAGAAGGCGTTTTGTGAGGCATTTCGGAGGTAGTTGGGAGGCAATTTGGCAGTAGTTTGAAGAGACGCTACTCAAGCTATACTGAATAAACACATTGCCACGACCCCACGCACCGTCTTCTTGCCGGCCGCCGCCGCCGCGTTGGCCCTCTTGGCGAGCTGGCGGCAGTCGTCGGCCGCGTTGTCCGCGCGGCGACGCAGCTGGCGAGACTGCAACAACACAAATCAAATCGAATCACTGTATGGGATGCAAAACCCGACTTCAGCTTATCTAACTACTGCAAGGTGCCTAATACATATTGATGATATATAAAAATACTATTCATCTGGTCAAACAGAACACAGAACAGTCTCGCCAACAACACATTTCAATCGTTCAGACACAAGGATTGCTCACTGCAAAGAGCTGTTTGCTGTTTGTCACGCAGAACACACTGCCTTCACACACACCCACCTCCGCTCCGGGCACCAGCTCCTCCAGCCGGGCAGCCGTGGCGGCCATCGCGTCCGCATCTGCCGCTGCCTTCTCGGCTGCCTCCGCACAACCGCGCAGCTCGTCGCAGCGGGCAGGGGAAGAGGGGGCCGAGAGGGCAGCGTCCAGCTGAAACGACTCAAAAAATACTCTCTGCACTCTGTACTGTGACCATAATGATATACAGTACGTTACAGTACATTACGATTCACCCACACGGTCAGACAGGCATGTCATCAAGCAAACTCACCGTCTTCCTCTCGCCATCCAGCTTCCCTTGGAGAGCGTGCTCCGTGTCGTTGAACTGCCGGAGCAGATCGGCCACCCTCTCAATGTCCTTCTTCCTCCTCTCCGCGCCATCCAGCACTGGCTGCCACTCCTGCAAACACACAATTCAGAATTCAGATTATTCATCTCGAATCAATTAGCACTGTAATTTACGGTAAGACATTGTAGAGTGAACAAGTAAACACAATCACACATCACACCAACAGTTCAAAACTTTGTCTTGTTTTCGGCTGAGAACAATTGGAATCGCAGTAGACTTGTCATTCCCTATGAGTGATGAGACAAATGTTTTTTCCAACAATAAAAACAAACAAAAACAACAACAAGAAGACCACCCACGTTGAGTCTGTCGACCTTGTCCGACAGGGCAGCATCGGGCGCAGCGCGCAGCTGCTCCGCCGCCCTCGCCCTGAACATAGCAATGATGAGGAGGAAATGCGAGACATGCACGTCATCCGCATTCATCTATTAGAGTGGCTGCTCTGCTGCTGCTAATCGCACAAATCCACAAGAAGCAAAAACAGCAAATATCCGCTAATCTTCTAGACGAAGAGAGAGAGAGAGAGAGAGAGAGAGAGAGAGAGAGAGACCTCGCATACCTGATCACAGCCACTTGCCCGTCCTTGTCTGACATTCGACCGACAACACCGCTCGCGTCGGCCGCTTGCTGCGCGAGACGCTCCTCGTCCACACACAAGGGACCAGCCTAGAAGTAGAGGTCAGCCTCAACGTTTGCCGGCAAAAGACCCTCAGAAAGATCGCAGAACGGCCGCGCACTCTCAGAAAGATCCCCAAAAAGATCGCAGAACGCGCCACCACCCCCAGAAAGATCCTCAGTGCCTTTTGTGCATCATACAGCGGCTTTCTGATACATAAACGAGTCTGACCTCGCCTAGACAACACACATTGCGCATCGAAAACCACTACACAGAAAAACAGTGGCAGGGACAGTGGACCCTGCCACTTCTTGCTTACCCTGCCATTTCGTTTCTGGCACACGAAACGCAACCGAAACACGAAATGTGGGCATGAACGGACGCAGCATTAGTATCACAAACATACCTGCTCCGTCTCGACTTTTGCCTGGTGCATCACCGCCAGCAGCTCGTCCATCTGTCCGGCCAGGGCGGTGCCCTCCTCGCGCGCCGACACTGCCGCCAGCTTGGTCGCTTCTATGCGGCGAGCCATCTGAACAATGAGGAATCGACAAAGCAAAGAGAGACAAAACAAACATATCACAAACATAAATATCTTCGTTTTCGTTCTCATCTTGGTGTAACTTCATGAAAGACAACGCGGTGAAAAACTGTCTTCGGTTTCTTAATCACTCATCTGAGCCATCTCATTCCACAACCATTGTGTTATCCCCAAAGTTCGCCTACTATAGTGCATTCTTGATATCAGTATTGCATGTCGTATTTCCCCTACTCTTCCTCTCCCACCCACCTGAGCCATCTTCTTCCCAGCCTCGTCTCCTCTTTCCCCCAGCTCATCATCCGCCACGCCCAGCTCCCGCGCCCTCTGCACCTGCCGCTCCATCTCCTCCCGCACTCCCGCCACCTCGTCCAGCCTTCCCCTCAGCGCATCCAGCGTCTTCAGCTGCTGCTCCACCGGCTTCTCCTCGGCCGCCGCGCACACCGCCTGCTCCACCTCATCCAGCTGCTTCAGCATCTTGCCCTCCAACCTCCTCATCTCCTGTCCAACCGCGCCCGCCTCGGCCACCTTCTCCCTCTTCTTCTCCACTCCCTCGTTGACACTGTTCCACCTCGCGCGCATCTCGCCCATCCTCTCCCCCACTCCCTCTCCTCCCAGCTGGTTGGCAATGTGCTCGAGTGCCTCGAGTGTGCCGTGTTCGTTGTCCACATCTGCCGCAATGATGCCTAGCTGTCCCTGCTGACTGCGCGCGTGGGCCGGCTCGGTGGTCGGCGCGCCAACCGCGTCCAGCACGCGCTGCTTGCCAGTCAGCCACTTGTCCAGACGGCCCATACTGAAAAGAGACATTGAAAAGGTACCGTCTCTAACGAAAACACGTGAATTTGTCTACTGCCGATATCAAGAATACAACAACGAAGAAAAACACACAATATGACAAAGACGACGTCACCCCCCCTCCCGCCATCCCCACTCACCCGTCGATCCAGCGCTCCGCCTTGTTGGCATCGTCTCCGGCCTTGTCGACCGCCTCGGCCAGCCGGGCGTAGTCTGTCTGCAGTCGCCGCTCCCTGTCCGCAATCTCGCCCGCGCCCTCCGCACCCGCGTCCCGGGTCAGCTCGCGCGCGCGCAGGCGCAGCTTAAAGTGTATGTGTGTAAAAAGGGATAATGTAAAAGTGTAAAAGTGTAAAAGTGTATGAATATGTATTACAATACGAGAACAAATAAAAAAAGACAACGTACGTCCTCGATCTTCTTCTGCTCGCCTCGCACCTCCCGGGCGAGCTTGTCAATCCTCTGCCGCTCCTGCTGCAGCGCCTCCTTGGACGCCGGCACCGCGCAGTCGGCGCTGCCCTGCTGCTCCAGCCACTGCTTCACATCATCCTCTGCCTGCATGAACTCCAGCACCTAAATCAAGAGTTCAACAATTATAACACAGTAGCATAAGACAGCTAGCCTAAACCCTTCTTATATAGTCCCTTCTTGTATAGCATATAAACCCTTATTGTATAGCATAAGTAGGACAGCGAGTCTAAACCCTTGTTTCATAGTAAAACCTAGACAACATCAATCCCCCCCACCTTGGCCTCCTTCTCCACCACCTCCCGCTGCCGCTGCTTGACAGCCTCGGCCAGAGCCTGCTGTCTCTTTGCCAGATCAAGCACCGTCCTCGGCAGCCCGCCCTCTGCGCACATTTCCTCCAGCTGATCGATCATCGCGCCCGCCTGCTCCACACATGCCGCCGCATCCGCGCACTCCCTCTTCTGCCGCTGCAGTCCATCCATCGACACCGCCACCGGCTCGCCGCTCCTCTCTCCCTCCAGGCGGTGCAGCAACTCGGATGCGGCACGCGTCCTCTCCTCCATCTCGCCCCTCTGTCGGTCGCTCTCCTGCTGCTGCACCCGACGCACCTCCAGCTCCTCCTCCACTCCATCGAGACGACGCTTGAGACCGGGCAGCTGAAGTGACAATGTTCACACTTCTACCGGGAAGAGAGAGAGAGAGAGAGAGAGAGAGAGAGAGACAGACAGACAGACAGACAGACAGACAGACAGAGACAGAGATAAACAAAGAGGGACCCCACTCACCACCGCCTGCACCCTGTCCGTGTCGCACACTCCGGGAATGTTCATCAACCTCTTGACAATCTCGTCGACACCCTCGAGCTGCCTGCGCGCCGCCGCCGTCTCCGTCGCCGCCTCGGCCATCTTGTCCCCATCCCGGCTGGCCCACGCCCTCTCGCTGTTCCTGGCGGCAGCGTCTGCCGCTCGCGCCGCAGCTTCGGCAGCCACCTTAATTCCAATAAATGTATCGCGGGTGATTTAAAAGTGCTAAAAAAAACGCTATAGTGATAATACGCTCGAGTGGGAGTGGAGTGAAACGGGCAGAGCTGCCACCTTGATTTGATTGATTTGATCAGAGCTACCAACCTCCAGCTCGCGCACTCCCTCCAGCGCGTCCGACACATTGTCGTGGTAGCCCTTGAGACCGCTGCCCGTCCGCTTCAGACGCTTCCGCGCCTCATCTGCCTGCTCGGCCACCTAAAATATACGAATAATCAGAACAGACATGACATGACAACAACGTGAGGAGATGAGTATGATTGCAGGATCAGCGCCGTAAACTATTACGATATCTACGACGATTCTGAATAAATTATTTGATTTGAATAAGCAGAGTGAGAGCCGCCGAAATTGATAGAGAAACGATAAGCGTACCTGCTCGGCCTCCGCCGGTCCCATGCTCGTCTCGGCCAGCTGCTTCTCGAGCTCGTCGAGCAGCGCCTGTCGCGACTCCACCTCGCCGCGCAGAACCGCCGCCAGCTGCTTCTTCTCGCGCAGCACATCCTCCCGCAGGGGCACGTCCACCAGGGCGCCAGCCTTCTCCTCCGCCTCGCGAGTCCACGCCGACACGGCCAGGACCTGAGAGGCATCATGCGCATCTCTCTCTCTCTCTCTCTCTCTCATTACCTTCTTCTCTCTCTCCCTCTCTCACTCACAATAAAATGCGATTCTGGATAAATATTTGATTGATTTGATTTGATTCTCTCCCTCTTTCCTTCCCACTCACCGAGTCCCTGACTCCCTCGTCCACCGCCATCTGCGCGGCCGCCGCATTCTGCGCGCCCTGCAGTCTCTCTACCATCCGCTCGTGTTTCTGCCGCCTCTCTCGCAGTTCCTTCTCGTGTCTCTCCCTCGCATCGGCGTGCGCGTGCGTGCCCTCGAGCGCGGCGAGCAGCTTCCGACTCGCCTGCTCGGCCGCGTCCAACTGCGCCTGCTCCGAGGCCGCCTGAAACAGTAATTCAGGTTGAAAAAAGTCTGATGCGGCAACCCATACTTACCTTTACTCTACATTCATGACATCCTGAACAAATGGGGTGAGCTAATGGTCACTGTCACTAGACACGTGCCTTTTCAAAATCAGATCCATGTAAAGACCCCGATGCCACCATTTGTCACTCCCGCACTCACCGCCCTGCTGAGTGTCTCGACCTTGTGCAGCTTCTGCCTGGGATCAGCCCCGTCCCTCTCCGCCTCCCGGATCTCCCCGTCCAGTGAGTGCAGCCACTCGTCCGCCCTCCGCCCGGCGTCAATGTGCTCTCCCCCGAGGGAGGCGACGCGCTGCTGCCACGCCGCCAGCTCTTGACACTGCTTCAGCAGATCGTCGTAGTCGTCCTAGACAACAAAATCATAACATATATTGACCTATACTATATCATATACTAACCGCTACTCTGTGAATACTGATCTTTACGAACACACCGTGCGATTCTGACCAAACAACGAGTTCCCACCTGCACTCTCCTCAACGTCTTCTTGACGTCGTCGGCGTTGAGCATGTCTGCGGTGCCGGGTCGCTGTCCGGCCGCCTCCATCAGACCGTCCATCTCACCCTCCACCCGAACCACCACAGAGCCGAGCTGCTTGAGAGAGGACGAGCCAGACGAGACAATCTGCAACATCGCAAATCAAGCACATGAGTTGACTATGCTAGGACACAATCTGCGGACAATCTGAACCAGTGTGCAAATGAAGCACATTCGAGTCGACTACACCTCCTGCTATGCTAGGACACAACATTCTGAGGACACAATATGAGCCTATCCTTCCCCCCCCCCTCTAACCCACCTCCTGCTGCAGCTGCTCCCTGTCCCTCCTGCACTGCTCGAGTCTCTCCGGATGAGCGCTGTCCGCCCGCAGCTCACCGACCCGCCGCGTCTTCTCCGTGATCCACGACTGCAGGCGCGACGACTGCGACGAAAACTCGATCAGCAGCGAAGCGAGCACGTTGAGACTGAAAGCGACAACATTTCAACAATTTGTAGTACAGATTATGGATCAGTCATCAGTTCGAAATTGACTGAAACGTTCAGACTGCAACGCAACAACATTTGAACCATTTGCTAACTACAAACTATAGAATCAGTTCAAAATTGTAATTTACCAGCTAGCTGTCAAATGCAACGCGGGAGTGATCTCACCATTCGGATCACTTTCACCTGCCGATTGCAATCTCACTCACACAACAACCCGCGCCGCGCGCAATTTCAGATAGCGGATCAACGCATAATTTTGCATATCTCAACGTTCACTTCACCCATGCGATAGCATCTACACACGCGTGCATTCGAATGTGAACAACAGATCAAATGCAAAAGAGACACTCCTAATCGACTCTCAACCTCGCAAAACACTCGAGCCTCTCACGCGAAAACGTCTCTGCAAACAATGCGCCGTTTTCATCATCGCGTTCCAATTGCACGAACAACGAACACACACTAACCCCCCCCCCCCCCCCCCACAAGAACACATCATAACGCCCGCCCAGATAACCACGCCAAAAGTAGGGAACCAAAAGAACCACAAATCGCTAAGCACGCCCGCCCCAATACCCAGTGGCGTACCAAAGTACCAACACCCACCGCGTGGTGACCATCTCGACGCGCTGTTTGGTGGTCTCGTAGTGGGTGCGTAGTCGCTCCCTCTGCTCGAGCAGTCTCTGCCTGTCCTCCTCCGGAAGGTCCTCCTCCCGCAGCACTGAGTCCAGCTCGCTCAGCTGATGCTCCACCTGCTCCTCCCACGAAGACATCGAAGCGCGCAGAGTCTCAACACATCACATTCCACAGCTATACAAAATTTTCCATATACATATTGTATGATCATTCGATATACAAAGGCCAGCTATATTTGCCATATCTTTTTCGCTGTCACGGCAGATAAACATTATTATACAGACATTGTATTCATGATCGATCTAACCACACAAACCTCAATGTTCTCTCCGACGCCCTTGCCGTCCACGCCTCCGTTGAGGTCGAATGTGAGGGTGGTGGTGAAGAGTCGTTCCTCCGCCCTCGTCAGCTCAGTCATGAGCGACGACGCCTCGATGACGCGAGCCATCGCCTTCTCCGCCATCTCATCCTGTACACAATACCATCAACAACCAGTCACTCTACCCCGCTCAGTCAGTTTCATTTTGTTTCAGCCATGCCAGATTGCCAACCACACCAACAACACTTCACTTCAACACATTCACACAACACGCCAATCAAATCGATATTTTACACAATCGTTCAATATAAAAATGTATATCACACATTATCATGCTCAACACAACCTCTACGTGGAAAATGGAATAATGACCAAAGTGAAATTAAATACACAATGCAAGGCACACTATTATGCTCTCTGAAATTATACTATACTCTATGGGCAGTGATGTACATCTCAAATGAAAATTGTAGAGAATGTACATAAGGAGAATGAAACGATGAAAATTGAGCTTTCCGAGAATGAGTGTGTAAGAGAGAATACAACCAAGGAAGGGAGTGCTGGGGGGGTCACTGGGCTATAACTGAGTAGAAGTCGGCGACAACGCGCGCGGGCAAGGAGTGGAGAGTCCCACCCACACACGCAGCCACCAAAACAATCACATATCTAGAAAGGGGAAGAGAGAGAGAGAGAATGCGGCATCGGGGGTGGAGATTCCTGTCAGCCACACACTTCCCCGCCCGTCTAGTGCTGCCTGGCCCACGACGGCGCGTCCTTGGTCTCAGTCGTACTGCTGCTCGTGTAGGTCGTGTATCCGGACAGGTCCTTGGACGCGCGCAGCTCCTCGGGCTTGCCCTGCCAGCTCACAGTCTTGGTCCACGTCCGCGACTCGCCGCCTCCAGGCGACGCCGTCGACGTCGTCGTCGTCGCCTGCTCGTCCATGCTCACGTTCAGTCCGTCCATCAGCCGCTTGGCCGCGTCTCCGTCTACCATCCGCATGTGCACCGCCTTGGGAATCGAGTATCTCCTTCCCGTCTCGGGGTGCACAATCTCTCCGGTGAGAACGTCGAGCAGTCCGGTCTCGGCCGCCTCCCTCACCGACACTCTCCTTCCCGTCTGCGGGTTCTCCAGGATCTTCTCGTCAGTGTCGAACTGTCCGCTCTCGAGGTTCGACAGGAACTCGTGCTGCACGTCGGCCAGTGCCGAGGGGTCGTCGATCAGACTCCTCGCCCGGTCGACCAGCTTTCCGGTGGCGTCGCTGCCGCGCATCCTCACCGAGAACCCGGGCTCGACGCGCGGGATGCGCGCCGTGATCGTCTCCTCGCGGAACTTGGGCACGCTGGTGCGGCTGCCGCGCTGGCTGCCTCCCTCGACCGCCTCGATCTTGAACTTGTATCCCTCGGCGTCCCTCCTCTTGACAGCCTCGGCCACCGTCTGCGCCGCCTGCATGGGCGACGCAATGATGGCCAGGTGTCCGGCGGCGACCGCCTCCTTCAGCTTCATCTTCTCCCTGCCGTACTTGCCGTCTCCGTCGATGATGCCGCGGTTGACCGCCTCCCTGAGGGTCAGCGTCTGTCCGCTCTCCAAATCGTGCAGCAGCGAGTCTCCGTCGATCACGTCCCTATCCACAGCAACCTTGAAGGTGAGGTAGAGTCCGCTCTTCTTGTCCCTGATCCGGCCGCTGTTCTCGTCAAACTCGTGCGAGTCGAGCACCGCAGTCAGGTTCTTCTCGTCGGCGCCCTCCATGCTCTGCACGTTGCCCGTGTCGATGAATCCCTCCTGGATCGCCTGCTCGATGCTCATCTGCCTGCCAGTATCCGCGTCGGTGAACAAGTTGTTCGCCACGTCGATAACTCCCTTGCCGAGCGCCTCGGCGAACGCCATCTTGTCCACCTTGCGCAGCTTCTCGCCAATGTCGCGGGGAATGCGTCCGTCCTGCACAGCCTTGGCAATGGGCACAATGCTCTGCCGGCTCAGCTGGATCGTCCTGTTCTTGGGGTCGATGATCTTCGCCTCCACGGCCTCGATCAGGTTAATGTCCCTGCCGGTCCTGTAGTCGTTCACGAACGGCTTGGTGATGGTCTCGTACGTGCCGCGGTCCATGAGTCCCTTGTTGACGGCCTCGTCGAGGTCGACAAAGTCGCCAGTGATCGGGTTGTGGTACTTGCCGCTCTTCGTGTCGATCAGTCCCTCGTTGAGTGCAGAGGTGACAGGCACTCCGTGTCCCTTGGTCGGATCGTACACTCCCTCGTTGGCCACCGCGTTATAGATGGGCTTGACAATGTCGAGCCAGGTGAGCTGCTCGCGGGTGTACGGGTTCTTCACCTCTCCGGTGCGGGCGTCGACAATGCCCAGCTGGACGGCCCTGTCGACGGGGATGCGCTCTCCGTTGGCCGGATTGCTGACTCCCTTGGAGAGGGTCTCCGAGAGCGTCACATCGACCAGTCCCATGTTGGCGGCCTGCGCGAGAGGCAGCTTGTCGCCGCTCTTAACGTTCACGTAGTTCAGTCCCACAATGTCGACGATGCCGGTCTTGATGGCGTCCTGGAGCGAGATCTTCTCTCCGTGCACGTCGATCACTCCCTTGTTGACGGCGTTGTGGATGTTGCTGCGGAAGACAGAGTAGCTCTTGGTCATCTGCTTGCCCTTCTTGTCGACGCGCGCGATGCCGATGCGCTTGGCGTCCTCGAGCGACATGACGCGGTTGTTGCGCTTGTCGCGGATGCGGTCAATGCCCACAAACTCGGCGTGCGGCTCCAGCTCGATCGACTGCACCTGCGACGTCGACTTGACCGATGTCTTGGTCTCAGTCACAAAAGGATCTCCCTGCATCTGGATGGTGAACTTCATTCCGGTCGCCGGGTCGACGTACTCTCCCTTCTCCACGCCCCCCTCTCCGCGCACCACGTTCACCATCACCTGCTTGCCGCCTCCGAGGTCGACAAACTCCTGACGGGGTCCGCCGGCTCCGCGAAGGGCGACGGTCTGGTGCGAGGTGTGGGTGGTCTGCTGGGCGGGCGCGTTCCTCCTCTGCGTCGGCGGGCTGGCGAACGGCGTCAGCTCGAGCTTCTGCTCGACAATCCTGTGCGACGAGGTGCGCTCTCCGGGCTGTCCTCCGTGGCTGGAGCTGCTAGTCTGGTGGTGGCTAGTGCTGGAGCTCCCAAACCCCGACGACGGCTGCTGGGGCCGGCTATCAAACCCCGACGACGACTGCTGGTGAGAGGAGCTAGTCGTGGTGGAGCTACCAAACCCCGACGGCTGGTACTGCGAGGTGCGGTGGCTAGTGGAAGTCCCAAACCCCGCCGCCCCTCCGCGAGGGTACTGGGCGGAATCGAGGTTTATTCCCTTGTCGCTCATCACTCCGCCGGCCAGCGAGTCGGCCACCGACTTGCCCTTGATCACTCCGGCCTTCTGCGCCTCCTCCATGTTCATTGTCCTTCCGCTCGCCGTGTCCACGACAGTTCCGGCCGTGTCGTCCACGATGCCCTCTTGGATCGCCTCCAGCAGGCTCATCTCCTTTCCGTTCTTTCTGTCGACGACGGTGGTTTCGTAGGGGTTGAAGACTCCCTTGATGATAGCCTCCTTGAGGGTCATCTGCTTCTGGCTGTCCGGGTCGGTGAACATGCCGTTGTGCTGGTCGTACCATCCGAGCGACAGCGCTCCTCCGAGGGTGTTGCCCTGCAGGGCGGCCGGTCCGGCCAGAGCCTCTTTTTTCGACACGAGCGTCTTGGTCTGCACCTTGACGCTAGTGTGGACAGCATCTCCAGCATTGGCTCCGGCTCCTCCAGTGGGGTAGACGTAGTGCTGCTGGGCAGCATCAACCATCGACAACCTCTTGTTCTCCCTCTTGTCCACGTAGTATCCTCCCTTCTTGTCTATGATTCCCCACTTCTCCGCCTCCTCGAAGCTCATCTCACGTCCGGTGAGAGCGTCGCGGACCATCAGGTCCTCAGGCGCGAGCTTTCCGCTGGCAATGGCGCGGTCAAGGGTCATGCGCTCTCCGCTCATGTGGTCGACGAGCTCTCCCTTGTTGGCGTCGAAGCTCCACGCCTGCTCGCTCTCCTCGACGGCGGTGGTTCCGACGGGGCGGAACGAGACGACTCCCTGCGAGCTGGAGCTGAACTGGATCACCTTCTTGTCCTGGTCGTTGAGGGGCACGAGAGGCTCCGCGTCCACAACAATGTCCTTGGACTCAATCGCCTTCTCGATCGAGTTTCCGTTGACGAATCCGTTCTTGTTCATGAGTCCCTTCTCGAGAGCCTCCTTAACGTTGATCATCCTGCCGAGCGGGTCGCGCACCGAGATGGTCTTGGCGTCGATCACGCCCAGCTCGATTCCCTCCGAAAAGGTGATGGTGCGGTCGACGTTGGGCGGCGTGATGACTCCCTTCTCAATGTCGACAATGCCCTTCCTCTCGGCCTCGTAGAGATGGTAGCCCT
Source organism: Rhabditoides inermis (assembly GCA_963966185.1). NCBI lineage: Eukaryota > Metazoa > Nematoda > Chromadorea > Rhabditida > Rhabditidae > Rhabditoides > Rhabditoides inermis. The sequence continues at coordinate 308,264 of CAWZYM010000006.1, read as the reverse complement.
GGCTGGGCACCTCCATCGCTCCCTTGCTGCCAGTGAGTGCGCGGTAGACGCCCACTCCTCCGGGTCCTCCGAGAGCAGTGGTTTCGGTGGTGCGCACGCGCTTCACAGTCGTCACGCTCTCCTCAATGTTCTTGTCGGGGAAGTACTTGGGCGCGAGCTGCTGTCCGGTCTCGGTGACCGACTCGGTCGTCTTCTCCTCGATCGTCGGTCCGACTCCGTTGCTCTTGCTCGGCACAATCCACTCGCTCTTCGGGTCGATGAGACCCTGCGAGAGCGCGTCCTCGAGCGACACGTCAATGTTGCCCTGCTTGAAGCGCTGCGTGCGCGAGTCGATCAGTCCCTGGCGCATAGCCTCCTCGAGGGTGACCTTGACCTGGTTCTCGGCCAGCTCCATCGGCTGCTGTCCGGGGCGCGAGAGGCGCTTCTTCTTGTCAACCTTCTTCACAGGGGTCATGAGGTTGGTGTGGACGTTGAAGAGCGCGGCGAGCTGCATGGCTCCGCGAAGAGTCAGCATGCCGCTGTCGTACGCCTGCCTGGCCGTCATCTCCCTCTTAGTGCTCTTGTCGAAGAACACTCCCTTGACGGGATCAACCAGTCCCTTGGACACGGCGCGCAGCAGGTTGATCTCGTTCTGTCCGTCCTTGATTCCAATGGGCTTGGTGAGGAGCTCGAGGAGCGTCGTATCGACGAGCTCCTTGGCCCTCCTCTCGTCCGAGAGCAGTACGCTCTCCTGCGTCTCCAGGTCGACGACGCGCTCCGCCTGCGGGATGATGGCTCCCGCTTCGACGGCCTCGTTGAACGACATCTGTGCTCCGGTCTGCGTGTTCTTCACTCCCTTCACGTCGAAGATGGAGAACTTGGCCCGCTTGGTGAGCAGGTCCTCGCGCACCGCCTCGCCGATCGAGTACTGCTTCTGCTGCTTCTCCAGAATGATCTTTCCATCGGCAGAGAGGAGTCCCCTCTCGAGCGCGGTCGCGACCGACACGACGTCCTTCTCGTCAGGGTCGACGATGTGGCGCGCGTCGCAGTCGAGCACACCGGCCGCGATCGCCTCGAGCACGTTGTGACGGTGCTTGGTGCCGCGGTCGATCAAGTGTCCGGTCGAGTCGATCAGGTCCTTCTCGTGCATCTCGAAAAGCGTGAGCGGCTTGCAGATGAGTCCCTCCTGGAACGCCTCGCGCAGACTCGCCGAGCGGCGCGACTGCAGGTCGGTGAAGTTGCCGTTCCTGGTCGAGATGGCGTTGCGGACGACGGCCTCGCCGAGCGTCATCCTCGACTGGTCGGCCGTGTTCACCACCTCGGGCACGTGCATGTTGAGCAGGTTGTGCTGCTTGCTGCACGCGTCGCGCAGGGTGAACGTGTCCTGTCCGTTCCTATCGGAGAACTCTCCGTTGTTGGCGTTCACGTAACCGTCCTCGATCGCCTCGTGCAGAGTGATGGCAATCTGCGGCGCGGCCTGCGCGCCGGAGATAGACAGGTATCCGTGGTAGAGCGCGTCCTTGAGCGCCATTTTCTCCTTGGTGTACTTGCCCTCAAACTCGCCGGTAGACGTGTTGACGACGCCCTGCTCGATGGCCTGCGCGAGCTGCATGGGCGGCAGCTTGAGGATGCCCATCTTGATGAGCTTGTGCTGCGTGTCGAACGAGATGATCTTCCTGGACACACAGTCGTACATGGACAGCACCTCGCCCGAGTGGATGTCTCTCAGCTGGCGCACGTCCGGGTCGTAGAGTCCGATCTGGATCGCCTCGAGCAGGGTCATGCTGGCGCCCGTCTCCGGGTGGTGCACGCCGTACTCCGTGTTCAGCGCCTCGTTGAAGCCGCCGTCAATGTAGCCCAGCTCGGCTGCCTTCTCGAGAGAGATGTGCGAGCCGGAGACAATGTCGAAGAACTGGCCTCCGCCGGCGTGCAGATCAAGGAGACCCTGGCGCACCGCCTCGACGAAGGTGAGGATCTCTCCGGTCTGCTTGTGCAGCACACCCTCCATCTCGTAGAACTGCGTCTTGGTGACCGTCTCCTCCTGGTACATCTGCATCTCGTCCTCGTGCTCGGTGACATGAGCGCGGTCGGGCAGCTCCTCCATCTGGTCAAACTCGTCGAAGCCGTCCTCGCCAAAGCCCTCGTGCATCTCCAGAGGCACGTTCACCTTCGGCATCTGAAAAGAGACACTTGCACTCCATGCATCACACGCACAACCACAACACTATCACCACACCAGACACACCAGTACGAAAGAGATACATACCCCCGTTTCGGGTTAGCACTCCACAACACTTCACACACGCACACACACGCACACTGCACGACACACAATTACCCCACCTGGCGCTTGCGCTCCTCCTCCTCGCGACGTCTCCTCTCCTCCTCCTCGCGACGTCTCCTCTCCTCGTCTTCGCGACGTCTCCTCTCCTCGTCTTCGCGACGTCTCCTCTCCTCGTCTTCGCGACGCCTCCTCTCCTCCTCCTCTCTCTTACGCCTCTCCTCGTCCTCCCTCCTGCGCTTCTCGGCGTCCTCGGCCTCTCGCCGGCGCCTCTCCTCCTCTTCCTTGCGGCGTCTCTCCGCCTCCTCGGCTGCGCGGCGGGCGGCATCGTCAGCCTCGCGCTGTCTGCGCAGCCTGTCCTCCTCCTCCCTCCTGCGTCTCTCCGCCTCGGCCGCCTCCCGCTCGCGCCTCAGCCTGTCCGCGTCTTCGAGCGCCTTCCTGCGGGCCGCCTCAAAGTCGCGCCTCTTCTTCTCCTCCTCGGCACGCCGGCGGTCCTCGTCCTCCTACAACTCCACACACTCAACACACAATCAACACTGCTTCACACGGTGTGAGTCGAGTGGTTGAGAGAGAGAGAGAGTGGGCACTCGGAAAACCGTTGTTGTTTGAAGGCGGGCAAGCTGTGGGTGTGTGAACGAGGCAGCGACGCGAGACGCCGAACGTGTCGGCGAATCGCAAGCGAGTCAGTGGAAGTGACAGCGGGTGGGAATAGCAGATACACACACACGCACACAACACACAGAAGCACACATAGAGATGGGAAACACGCAACATACACACACATACATACACCGCGACCCTGCAACCTGGCTCTATTATTTAACACACAGCACACGCGAGTTAGCTGTAACCGTAACTGCACATTACATGTGACAGTAGGAAAGCGGGCGCGCCCCAGCCAACGCACCACTCCCCAAAGGGAACAACGCGCTGGCTCGGGGCTGTGATAAGCGGGTAGTTAGTAAGGGAGCCGACCGCAGCCGGCCGACTCCCCAGTATATAGCATAAACTCAGCAGTGAATACAGTATATATGCAGTGAACGGTGAATAAACTTAGAAAGCTGAAAAGCTGAAATAAGGCACACATTAATCAGAGGTGAATAGCGTGAAAGGTGTGGGCAGATTAACACACTATTAGGCAAGGTTATATCATCAGCATGACTAGTATTGGCGGTGTGGCTATGGTTGGCAGGTGGCAGAGGTGAGATAAGGACAGCAACCGTTTTCCGAACCCCTCCCTCTCCTACTCCCCCTATCCCTCTCCCTCCTCTTCCTTCCCCATCCCCACCCACCTGCTGCTGGCGCTTCCAGTTCTGGATGAGCACCTGCATCACGTTGCGGCGCTCCAAAATCAGAGAGCTCAGCTGAGCAAAGCGACGGTTCAGCGCCTCCAGCTCCTCAGTCACCTGCAACGGAATCAATAATAAAAATCAGCATGCTAATATGAAAGCGTGGAAAATCTTCATCTGATCCTAATAGTAAAGATCATCACCATGATTATCATGCTATTAGCTATTACACATACAAGTCTCGTCGTCTACTCACCTGGGTGGCTCCGTTCTTGGGCTGGGGCTTGGTGCGGCGGAACTCGGTGCGGATCGCGGGGCCGTGGATGCCGACGACGTTGTCGCCGTACTGTCCGAGGCGGGCGTCGAACGCCTTGGCGTCGCGGATGTACTTGCCGCCCTCGCGGTTCACGTTCTCGATCGCCTCCGTGTGCTCCTGCAGCTGCGCGTACTCGGCCACCAGCATGTCCAGCTGCTTCTGGTACTCGTCCGGGCGCAGCTCCTCGGGCTGAAAACGAGAGACTATCAATACTCATTTCTGACTCTCTCTCTCTCTCTCCCTCTCTTGCACCATCCAATAATCCATCTCAACAATCACAAATCGCACCCCTTCTCCCCCAATACCCACCTTGCGGAGCGAGTTGATGGTCTGCTCGACTCTGTCGAGCCACGCCATCTCGTTCTCCCACTCGGAGCGGTAGACCATCTGTGTCTGGAGCGCCTTCTCGGCGCCCTTGAGCCTCTCGGCCACCTGCGCCTGCACGTTCTCCCAGCGCACGTTCAGCTGCTGCACCTCGTCCTCGATACGGTCCACGTCGGGGTGGCTGCAATGACAGGCCATCATTCTCTCTCTCTCTCTCTCTCTCTCTTTGTGGTTGAAGTGGGTGTGAAAGAGATGCCGTCAACTGTCTGTCTCCCTTTTTCTCCTTTCCTCCTCCACTCACTTGGGCACATCGATCCTGGTCCTGGCCACGTGCTGCCGGAGCGAGGCGACGTTCTTGTTGAGCTGGTCGATGACGGTCTGCTGCTGCCGCAGCACCATGTTCATCTCGAGCAGCTGCGCGTGCACACCGCGCAGCTTCTCCAGGTGCGCCGGCAGGTCGTCGTAGCTGTTCAGCGTGATCTCGTGCGCGCGCACAATGTCCGCGACCTGGAGACGAGAGGGTGAGGAAAGAGAGTGATAAGAGAGAAAGTTACTCGTATTTTACCTCGATCATTCCGTTGAGCACCGACTCGAGCACCTTGATGCGCTCGACGTACATGCGGGACAGATCCCAGAGGTCCTCCCACAGTCCGGTCAGGCGGTCGTTGAGCATGCGCTGAGTGGGCGTCGGGTTGGGAATCTGACGGAACAGCTCCTTCACGTTCGACACGTCTCCGTCGAGCGCCTGCAATCATGACGTCGTAACCTCATAATTATTCCTCTCATGTTCTTCCCTCTATACCTCTCTACTCTCTACTCTCTCTCTCTCTCTCTCTCTCTCTCTCTCCCCTCCTCTCCCTCTCCCTCACCTGCAGGGCATCCTCGAACGCCTTGTGCGCGTGGATGAGCTTCTCCATCTCCTCGGCCGTCCGCGGCACCGGCCGGTTCACCGCCTCGTTCAGCTTCCTCCACGCGTCCTCCAGCTTCTTGAGCAGATCGCTGGCGGCCTGGTCAAACTGCGACGCAAAGTCGGGCTCGGGCGGCTTTTGCGACTGGTTCAACAGGTTCCAGAAGTGCTCGTTCGTCAGGCGGAGCTCCTCCTTGAGGCGGAGCGCGAGCGGGTCGTTGGGGTCGAGCTCGGCGAGCAGCTTGTTGGCGTCGTCGTTGAGCGCCTTCATGATCGCGTCGCGCTGCTCGGGGTCGATCGAGTTGAACGTGTCCAGGTCCCAGCCCTGGATCGTCTTCATCGTGTTCAGCACCATGTTGAAGCGCACCATGCGGTGCTTCTTCTCCCACAGCTTCTTCAGCTTGTCAAACTGCTGCAGCAGCCTGTTCAGGTAGGCGGTGAGCTTGCCGTCGGGCGGCGGGATGCGGAACACCACAGACGGCACCACACCCTCGTTGCCCGATAGATCGCGGATCTGCCACTTGATCAGGTCAGAGTTGTCGAGCAGAGTCACGTCGTCGCCGGCGCGGATGTTCACCTGTAAACAAGAAATGTAACTCCTAGAGGGAAAGAAAGAGAGAGAGAGAGAGAGAGAGAGAGAGAGAGAGAGAGAGAGAGAGAGCGCGAGAGAGATCAAGAAGCTGCCACCCACGTTGTCGTCGACATAGTCGCAGAGCGCCGTGACGGCAATCGGCCGGGTGATGCGCTCTCCCCTCTGCCAAAGCGGCGAGATGGTGGCGCACCTGTCCGTCAACGCGAGCAGCACCGAGTGGTACTTGTTGAGGATGTCCTTGATCTCGTCGAGCTCGCGCAGGAAGCGCTCGCCCTCCTCCAGCGAGAAGTCGGTGCGGTTGTAGTTGTTCTCCAGCCGGTCCGCCTGCTCCTGCATCCACTGCTCCGCGTCCGCCGCCTCCTCCATGAACTACAACAACATTTACTTGTTTGTTTACTTGTTTATTTCATCATCGATCCCCGCGCGTACTTTCTCAGACGCACCCATCCGCAATCACCTCTTGCACAAACAACCTTGAATCATCGCTCTCTCTCTCTCTCTCTCTCCCGCAGCGCGGCCCCAAAAGAGAAGAGAGAGCGCGCGCAACAAATTATGCAAATTAAACGGTCGCTGGGTTGTCGTGACACCCATATATCTCCCAAGACGCACCGATTTGAGGTTGAGCGCGTCACGAAGATGTTCCTCCAGACAGCGCGAGAGCGACAGGAGCCAGTCCCACTGCTTCTGCATCGTGCGGAGGTACACCTGAAATGGACCGTCCCACATCATCTCCCTTGCCTCAGTGGACACACTCTAAGGAATGGAATGGAGCCCTTGTCGAGAACTCCAAGGAATGGAATGGAGCCTTTCTTTTTCGAACACGCCAAGAAGTCGAGGGGATCCACAGTCTCTACACCCTCTACCCACCTCGATGACGTGGACGGCGGGGTGGCCCTGGTTGAGCAGCGCCGCGCCCTGGTTGTGCACGTCGTTGTACTGCTTCTCGCGCAGCTCCATCTCGTGCAGCAGCTGAACATATTTCAGTTTATTCGTATATACTTGTTCAAACCCACGTCTTCGGTAGTCTAGTATAGTACCTCCGCCATTTTTGTTAAAAGTCAAAGAGTGGACACTTCGAAGCAAATTTCAATTTCCCTCATTACACGAATTCTTGTGTATTTGAATTTGTTCACTCGTTCGTACCCTCGTCATCCCTCTTTCATTTCCGATCCCTTCTTCCCCGCCAAATCTGTGTGTGAGAGAGAAGTGGCTGTGATGGTGGGGGGCATAATTGATAGCGGGTTGTACACCCCTGCGTGTCTCTCTCAAAGATGGCAAATCACAATGTGACCACACCCTGCCGGAATCAGTTCGAACCCTGGCTGGCGCGAGAGAGTGGGTGGCGGTCGGAGAGCGGGTGGCTAGACAAGCGCGCGACCGGTTCGAAACCCGCACACGCTCAGTGGCTGCTTGCTGCCTTCCACCCCCTAACCCACCACACACACACACCCATTAGCCATTACCCAATCAGCGAGAGAGAGAGAGAGAGAGAGAGAGAGAGAGAGAGACGCGAGTGAAAGAGTAAAGTGACTTGCCAACAAAAGTTACTCATAGATAATTTGTCGATACCCAATCTATAATCTCCCTCACATCTCAGTAAGAGCGAGATATGAACTTGAACTGTGAGGAAACACCTCTATCATAATTCATCATCACCCCCTCCCCCCCTCCTACCTGCTTGTAGTAGTTGGTGAGCATGGGCAGGTCTAGTTGCTTGATGTCGCTCCAGTTGCGGGTCACCTCGATCTCCTCCCGCTCCGACACCCACACCAGCTCCATCTGCGCCGCGCGCACAAACGCGATCAGAGAGTCCTGAAGAACAGAGCCCATGGAAACTACATACAATACTGGGTGACTTGTCATAAGTAGTAACCAGTAGCCCCACGTACCATGTAAATCACCCTATGCTCAATGAGTCCTGCAAGGGAAACATTCCAAACGGTACCTTCAAACTACTGGTAACCCCGTACCAAGTCGAGCATCCTATGTACACATACAAAAACATGTAAACTGGTACACAAATGTACGGAAACTAGTAACCAGTAGCCCCACGTACCAGGTCGAGCATCCGGCCGGCGCTCAGGTCCCTCAGCTGCTGGTACTCGCTCTCCAGCACGCGCAGCAGCTCGCAGTACTCAAACGTGTCGTCCGCGGAGACCTCCGCCTAGAAACAATAATAATAATAATAATAAGTTTATTACCGTGTACATTTGGAAAGCTATGTTATGCTAATTCATTTCATCTCTATTCACTTTTTGAGTAATCCCAAATGTTTACCTCTTTCTTCCTACTCACGTATTCTTCAAATTTCAAATCACTCTGCCAACACCTAAAAGCACCAATCACCACATCTCTCTTTTCTCCTCCCACGCGAATTCCAGCCCGTCACTTGCTAATCGATTATCTCGAGACAAGAAAAACACAAAAACGGAAACAACTTTCTCATGATCGGGCGGATTAGCGCGCATTAGCCTCCTTCTTATGCGTCTCCACTCACTCACTCTTTCTCTCTCCCCTCTTCCTCTCCCTCTCTCTTTCACCCTCTCTCTCTCCCCGTCTTTCTCTCCCCCCCTCTCACCTGTCGCGCTATACACTCATCGACGTTCTGGCGGAAGTCTTGAATGTCCCGGTTGTCGAGCTTGTGCTGCTCGAACATCTCCTCCAGAGTCTCCAAGTCCTCGAGGAACTCCATCTCCGTCAGTTTCTCCTAAACAAACCGAATAGCAATCAATAAATCAATTATCGACTCACCAGACGCACGCGCACCCACTCGATGCACTCCTCCACGCGGGAGAAGGTGTTCTGGCGGATGGCATCCAGACGCGAGGCGTTCTCCTGAAAGCACACACATGTCCTCTATCTCTCTCCCTCTTCTACTCACCTTCCTCAGCGTCTCGGTCCTGAGGCCCAGCCTCACCAGCAGCTGGTTGGTGAGCCGGTCCAGGTAGGCGGTCCTCCTCTGGTGCAGGCCGTACACCTGTCGGTAGTAGTCGTTCGCCTCCGGGTGGTGGGCGGCCTTGAGCTCCTCCACGTCCTCGAAGAAGCCGGCGATCGGCGCCTCCAGGGCGTTCAGGTCCTCCACGATTCCGTTCACGAGACGCTCAATCTCGCGCGGCGGCGACGTCTCCACTCGTGCCTCCACGTCGTCGATCCTAGAAGGACGGGGTGAATCTCTCTCTCTCTCTCTCTTCCCTCTCTCTCTCTCTCTTCCCTCTCTCACTCACCTATTGAGGATCAGATCGAGCTTCTCGTTGATGATTCCAATGCCACGCTGCAGGCGCGAGAGCAGATCGGAAGTGGCTCCCTACAAGCACGCACATTCCCCACTGCTCAACCCAAACACGCCAGCACGCTGAGGTATATACATCGCAATTCGCAGCCGTTTCAAAGATCAGTCACAGCGAGAGACATGTTAGTGTGAGTCAACCAGTACAACATGCCGTTAGTGCACACAAAAAGGCGTGAAACTCGATGCAAGCGCATAACTCGACCTGCCAGTGGCGCTTGTCCTCGAGCAGCGCGTGCTTCCTGTCGATGCTGTCCAGCAGATCGTTCCACACCCGCAGTAGGTTCTCGGTACCCAGCCGCCTCTCGCACTGCCACCTCCCTCCTGCCAACTGATCCAGCAGCGAGTGCACCTCGGCCAGTCGCATCCTTTCTTCCCCTCTCGGCGGCAGGTCGTCCTCCTTGAACCGCCGCAGCTCGTACTGCATCTGCTCGGTGCTGAAGCCGTCCAGCCGGCGGTCGTCGATGATGGCGATGCTGCGCTCGGCCCAGTCGAGCCACTCGAGCGCGTCCCGCTCATAGTCGCGCACGGCTTCCTCCAGCTAGAGAGCCAACAACCCAGTTAGTGAGACAGACGGACGGACGAGGGTGAGACACATAGACAACAAACAACGACACGAAACGATGCAACTGTCTAAACACAGGATATCCTTCTCTCTCACTCCTCACCTTGCCGCCGTCGGGCATGCTGTTGGGGAGGGCGTTGTGGAGGGACGAGATGTACGTCATCAGAGACTTCTCGTCCGGCTGGTCCACGTCCACGTCCTCGGCGTCCAGAAGACGCGTCACGCCAAACTCCGACTCGGCCGCCGCGAAAGCGTTCTCCAGGCGCTCGCGGTTCGACACGGACGGGTCGCTGATCTGCAATCACGTCAATGATTGATCGATTATCGAGTTTTAAAAAGTTTGCTTGCATATTGTTGTTCTCTTCTCACCACGTTCCCTTATCCTCTCCCATACTTTACGCACACCCTCCGCGGCGATCGCCCAAGTCCCAAGAAAACCGTGAGCTAACCGGTTCCGGCCGTCTTTTTTAGGACAGTGACCGATACCCTGCTCGAAACAGTACGACCGAATTGCATGTCCTAGGGTGCGGCTAGCACCTCAAGTAGGGGCTCCACTCATTCACCCACTCTCTTTCGTTCACTCAGGCGGCATGCTCGCCGCACAACAAATCCCTCCAGCAAACTCTCCTCCCCCTCTCTTTTCGCAACCGAAGACAACGACGTTTCATCAAACAAATTACCGCAATTTTGTGTGTGTGTGTAAAATACCGAGTAATCGTTGTCCCCTAAATAGTACAGATTCCATTTCTCCGAGCTACGGGGGGTGATTCACGGCAGTGTCTCACTTTCACGCTCACTGCGAATAACCTGTTTCCTCCTCTCCTCGCCCTCACTCGCATTCCATCGCCCCTCACCCACACACCGCTCCCTCACTCACTCACCCATATATACAACCATTACTATTAGGTCACAAACAGTTTTCGTCTTCTCGCCTCACCAAATCTGGATCCACCCCACAGTGTCACATTCGCACACCTTCAGGAATCGATACACAAACACTTGCCCCTCACAGCTCCACACATACACACCTACACACAAAAGAGTCACCCACTAGCCAAACATTCCAGGTTTTCACAGTCCGGAAAAGAAACACCGCGGACCTTGAAACTAAGAACTTGCACACAGTGATAGAGAATGTGATAACCTAATATGAACATCGCACCCACCTTGTTCCAGTTGATGAGGTTGGGGCGGTAGCGGTGCAGGATGGCGTTGAACGCCAGACCATCCCTCCACGATGATCCAAAGTTCGTCACGTTCACCTAAACGGAACGTTTGCCACTGAAACGTATACCCTCGCACTCACCCTGGGGTATCCAGCGGTGGCCTTCCTCGCCCACTGCAGGAGCGCGTCCCTGGCGGAAACGCCATCCTGACCAGCCAGCACCTCCGACACCTAAAGCGACATGGTCAGGGTCTCCTTCCACCCAGTCTTTCCTCCCGAGTCAGTCAAGCAGTCAGTCACCGCAATACAAACACCTTAGCAACTCCATACTCAATCAGTCATGTGCAGAGAGAGAGACAGGGCGAGAAAGTGCAGCGCCATTCATCAATCATTCCCCAACCACTTTCCAGACCGTTCTGATGTGATTCTCCCTTCCCTCTCTCCCCACCCAACCTCTGATTGTACAAAACTCGAATCTCTCTCTCTCGCGCGCGCGATTCCCAATCACACAGACACAAACAGTCGTCACACCTTCTTCTCGTCTATATTCAACCCACGCGCGCATTATGCGGCCTTGTGTGGTCAGAAAGAGAGATAGAGAAGAGAAACGGCATTCGAATAGCTTCCATCACACCCGCATTCCCCGATCCCCCCATAGACAGTTCTCATGATAGGCTATTGTGGCAGAGACTTGAACGGGTCGCAATCAACCGATCCATTTCGATTGTGCATTCTCGCGCCTGCGCGCTCATGTCGCTTCTTATGCCATAGAATGGGGATGGAAATGAGAAGGGGCTAGCTGTGGCCGCGCCCCGCCGACCTTCTAACCAGTCCCCCGCTCCACACCGTTGTGCATTGCAAAACATCAGCTGAAGCGAGAACGGTAGACGAGAAAAGAGGATCACCTTCTCATCATTCCAATAACTCTCCAATCACTATAAGCAATCAGTACGAGTCGAGACAGCCTACTACTTGCATCTGCATCAATCACATGTGTGCCAAACCGAGAGTGTGAGAGAAGCAAAACCGTTTCCCCACATTACGGCGACAACAGCAAGAATGCGGGGCTACGGATACGGTAACCTTTCAGTCACCTTGGCAACTAATCGGCGGTCAAGCAATCAATCGTACACCCATGTTCTAACTCCCTCACTCTCTCACCTCACCCTTCTACAGTGGAAGCACGCAGCGCGCCTCATATCTCTACTGCAAACATCGACGCGCATGCAACCCCCACAAAACAGTCTCGTAAACCCCTCAACCCTATGCTTGCTACACATCAACACATCTCTCGAAACACGCGCCTCAACAACAAATACCGTATTTTCACGCATTCTTATTGCAATGATAGCGATAAAAAGACAACAACATTTCTCCCAAATCATTCCCCCCAATCCAGTGGATTGTTTTCGCGCAATGCCATATAAGTGCGAGGCCGGAGAGAGAGAGAGAGGAAGAGACAGGGAGAAGAGACAGAAAATCACCAGAGTGCTCGACAAAATGGAGACGAACGCGAGAAGACGAGAGTGCGCGAGAGAAAGTGAGACAGAGGTCGCGCAAGGTCATTCCGAGATTCCCCCCAAATGAGCGATCATATCTATACGATTGCGGGCAGGAGAGACATCATAATAGTGCACAGAATGAATCGCGAAACCACACAATGCAACAATGCACCCACCTCCTCGGAGGCGCGCCGGGCCGAGCGCGATCGCTCGCGCTCGCCCCTCGTCTTCTTCACGCGCTGCACCTTCCTCTCAAAGTGCTCGCGCGTCTCGTAGCTGCTGCTCTCGCTGAATCCTCCTCCGCCGTGCATGGCGGCCGACGAATGGGACAGGTGTCGGTTCTCGGGGATCATGATCTCTCCGCCAGCGCCGTGCATCCGCTCTCCACTGCGTCCGCGCTGCTGCTGCTGGTGGTGGTGTCCCTGCTGGTGACCGCCCTCGTGGCTCTCGCGGTACGACGAGTACGTGCCGTACCCGTTCGCGCCGCCGCCACCTCCGTTGCTGATCATGTGCTGCTGACCGCCGCCTCCGTTGCGGTGTTCATAGTGCTGTTCGCTGCCGGCCGTCGAGCGGGAGCTCTCCTGCTTCCGCTCCGCCTTCTTAGAGTACGACCGCATCACCTTCAAGCACCTGCGTACCCGACCGCACCATTGTGATCCTAGCCTACCTTGAACATGGCGAGTGTGGCTGCGGCGAGTAGTAGTAATAGTGCTGCTGTGGCTAGTCGTGTTGCTGGCGCATACGCAAGCGCAGCGGTATTCTCCGAATCGCACTCGTGGGTAGCCGGCTGGTGCGGGCGCGCGCTGTCGAGGTTCTCGCCGAGGGGGGCGGGGCCGCCGCCGCCATACCATCCCCCGCCCACACCTGCACGCCCCCAATCACCCATCCGATATCAGCTGATCACTGATCAATACAATAGACGGAAATTGATCAGCGCATAATGCAGCAGCGGCAACAAGTTGAAAAGCACTCAGAAGTGCCGGTCGGTGAGGCGAGAATAACAATGGCGGGGCTTGTGTCCGCGATGAGAGCCGATCACAAAATCGATGAGTCAATATGGGCGCGGTGCGAGATCCGCGAAAACAACTCACGCACTGCGCACAGACGAATAGTGAGTGTGAAGCTGGAGCGAGTGCGCGCCAAAAGTAGACAGAATAAGAGTCGGGATCGGATCGATCGATATTCCCACGCTGTCTACTCCGGGCATACGGTTCAGTCCGCCACAACTCCTCAAACACGCCCGGCTCACTTATGCGGCAACATATATTCCACAGCTCCATTCGCAAACGCTTCTTCGCCTTATCAAAACGACCATAAAAAGGCATAAAAGGGTGGCGGGCGAGTGGGGAGTGACGGGATCGGTGAGTAGTCTAGTGACTCATGCTGTCCATGTTCGCCTCTCAAATCCCTCCTCGCTTCATCTACCGTATCCGTTGCATTCCTTGCAATCCTGCAGTCAATCCAATCATGTCATCAGCAGCAGCCGCCCCGCATGGATAGTGATAAGCCGACATCTCTCTCTTCTCTCCTTCCGCTCTGCCATTGCCGATTCGACAACAATCCACAATCCGTAGTACGCACGCCGCGTGTGTGGTGTGTGTGATCCAAACTGGTCCGATAATTACGGTGGCAGATCTCTCTCCTCTCCCTTCTTCACATTCTCTGCCCCACGGCAACCGCTTATTTTGTATGGATTCCACCTTCCCGGGAAACTTACCACACAAACAATCTGCAGACAGAATGGAGACAGAGACAGACAGACATTGCAATTCCCGCGTGCAACCACACCCGTAGTCGACCCGTCGTCTTCCTTCTTCCTGCCACTTCCGGCCGCTCCTAACCAGTACGCTCGCCCATACCATTCCTGCTCATTCTGCTCGAGCAAAAACCCCACGCACATCTAGCCAGCGCTCTCTCTCTCTCTCTCTCTCTCGTCTCGATGATCATTCTCGAAGGGTGTCGCTCGTTCGAATTCGGCTAGGGCGTGTCCCCCGCCATGCCACAGCGAGCTAATCATCAATATCATGAGATCATGCGCGCGCATCGCATTCTACCTACTCCTTCTCACACCCCTTCTCTCTCTCGCTCGCCCACATGGGTGTGGTCGGTGAGCCTAAAAACAACAACTCAACCACTACTACTCCACCCCAATGTGTCACCAACATTGCAATTGCACTCCTATGCACAGTGCACACACGCAGGCGAGCATTCCAGGCGTGATCAACTCTGGCAACTGCACTGCACACACACATTAGGCTGAGAGCGCGAAGCTGGGGTGTTCGCATGAAGTGTTAGGAGAGACATGTGATATGAGACAGGATAGAAGAAGGTGCACGGTTTCGATCGCTACTGTCCACTGCCCGCTACGTTCGCAGTAACACAGACCAAGGCCGCTATTGTTCGGCAATGCTGCCCTAATTTCGGCGCCTAATCATAATCAGCCATTACTACATTACTACTCTAGCTACTACCACAATCTGCGGGAATACACCCATCCTAATCAATCTACATTCCACTAAACCCAGTGCATAATAAAAAGGGGTATAACAAGCAGGGGTGGAAGCGGACCTGTGTGGCGGTGGGTGCACCGCCGGAAGCGAGGCGGGCGGCGGCCGCGGCTTCCGCCTGCCGCACTTTCACCATCGACACCTGGAAGTTGAGGATGATGGTCCAGATGAGGCCCAGTGTCAGCTTGGCGTTGCCCTCCACAATGTCCTCGGCCCGGATGTTCACCAGCTTGATCTGCAACCACATTCATTGCTTCAACCTTTTTGTTATTCTTCAAATTATCAGTAAAGGTAAAGGTATCCCTTCGATTCAAAAGATTACTCTACGGAGGTGGTCGAAGAATTTTTCTGTCTAAAAATATCCGTGAATTACAATATGTTTTTTTCTTCTTCAATTAATCATTCCATCTATAATCTTAGTCACTTCAAATATTTCAAGAACATTTCGCAAGGCATTCTAATTTTCGATGCGCCGACTTTCTCTCTCCCAAAAATTCTTCAATTTTCACATCCATCAATCAGTGATAAACACTGGCGCATATGAAATGATTTGATGGGATGTGTCGGGGATGTACAGGAAGAGATAGAGAGAGTGAGAGAGTGAGTGAGATGCTTTTGCCTAAATTTCAATGGATTGTTGAAAACATGCCTTGTGGGCGCGCCCCTGTCACTGCACTCTCCCCTCCTCCTTCTCCCCTTCTTGTCCTTCTATCACTTGTCAATCAGCCGCGAAACAAACCAGAAATTTATGATCACCACATTTTTGTCTATCACATCGCACAAAGCGCCCAGCCGCCGCGCAAACCAATGATGAAACCAAACCGAATCGGGGACCGAAATCCCAACGTCGAAAATTATTTAATAATAGATAATTAAAACTAATTTGAAAAAATTAAAAAAAAAGAAAATAGAGAATTAACCCACGTTCTTCTTCTTGAGAAACTCCAAGCAGTACTCGACGTTCTGTATACGGTGGAAGCGAGTGTAACCGTTCTCCCGAGGCTAAAAAAAACTTCAATTTCAAAAACATTTAACAAAACAAACAACAAACTCACACTTTCACATAATAACCACAAAATATAGAAAAGAAGCAACCCTTTCTCTCTGCCTTCCTCTTTGCTCTTTCTTCTCTCATTCTTCCGTTCTTCTCTCCCTTCCCATCTACTTCCCCTCACTCACCAGTCTCTCTCCAGTGAGTGCCTCGAGGAGTGCGATCAGCTTGAAGCCGTCCGACAGATCGCGAAACAGGTCGTCCACCTTCATCCCCGCCTGCAAGCAACACACATAAAAATATAGTGTTTTTTTTTGTTTCTGCTCTTTGTTCTACGATTTATACCGCTGGCACTGAGCATCTCATTATCATATTACTCTTCATCAGCCAGTTCACATCCATATCTTTTTCCCATTTTTATGAATAATAGACATAATACATTATGTACTTTGCGCAAGTATTTTGAAGAATTATGAAATATGGATAAACAATCACTACATTATTAGATATAAGATTGGATCTTCATTCATAAGTTATAAGCAGCTTTTAATAGTTCACAGTTCATTTTATGCACACCTACTTCTTGGTAGCTATTAAAAACTTTGATAAGTAAAATATGTGTTTTGGGATCAATTTAATTACCCCCTACGCCCTACCGACAATTTGTCTACCAGATCGCACAGTAAAGAAATATTCACATATGACTAGTACATGATTTTTTATTTAAAAAATAACTTTATCGTAACACCCTTAATGTACATCATCAACCAATCAACACACAACACCCTATACCTTGTGCTTCACTCACCCCTCACCCCTCACCTCCTCTCTCCTCTGCCCACTCTCGCGCCAACGCTCAGCGATAATCTAAGCACTCGCGCAAACCGACCAAACCGACCATCAAACCAAACCGAGCACTTTTTCACCCACAAAAGGTCAACTCACACCATTTGATATCCTAATTTGCATATTCTTCCAAGCGTCATTTCACTTCCCTCTCGGTGTGTGCTCACTTGCCTTTGCCTATTCTCTCGCACACCCGTCAGGCCGCCGCTAATCTGCCCCTTGAAACATGGTCCAATCCTGGAGACAAACACCTCCCCTGCTCCCTCACTCCACTAGCTAGCTGGCACACTTCTCCAACTATTTCTCAGCACATGAAATACAAGTGAATTCACATTTGCCCCTCTCTCCCTCCTATACAAGCCGATTATCAACACTGCCGCATATACATATCAATAAGGATTGTCAGGATTACTACATCTCTATTCCCGTTCCGGAGAGAGTATTATTGACCCTGCTACTGACCGCTACTAGTTACTAGTCAACAACAACAATCATACACCATCCCTCAACAAATCGAGAATGCTGGCGTGAAATGGCCTGGAAGTTATGTGCGTATCATTAAATGAGACGACTCATTGATTTCGGTGAATGCTACCGGTCCTTCTTTCACCACCCCCCAATCTCACTGCCACTGACCACCAAACTTGGAAGTAGGCTAGCAAGCAAGAAACAAGCGTCAAGTCGTCAAGATCGCTAGCGCCGATAATAAACCTCCGATGACATGAGATTCAAAAAAAAGGAGAACATACAACATCAACGAAAATATAAATAAACATGAACGTGCCCACCTTGACGAGGTGCTTGTTGACCCACTTGGTGAAGGTCTTCTTCTGTATCGCATCCCGCTCATCTGAAAGCAATCAATTATCGATTGACTCATTGCAGTCCCCCACCCTCGTTTGCTCTACCTGTGAAACAGTATACACTGTCACCACCCGCATGGCAGCTTTATGCAGGCAAGGGCCACCCATACTATGGCCAAACAAACAACAGTGCCCTTGCCCCGCTGTCCCGCTGACCGCACGCCGCACCTCTATCTCTCTCTCTCCTCTCTCACTGGCAGTAAAACACCCCAAACCGCCTCGCCCCGCCGATCCTTTGTCTCACCCGCCGCCCCAACACATTCCGAATAAGGCACATACCAGAGTACCGCTGCGTATCATTTCGCAGGCGGCGCGAGGATTAGTCTGCTTATGAATCACTCTGACCACCGGTTGACCCACACTCCTACATCCATTGCGCGTAAAAAAACCGTCGCGCACTCGCTTGCGGCGGCTCACACTATCGATTTTCTGGGTGTGAGTATGGCGAGTGAGATCGCGTGAGCAGATGTGTTGCAATTGCCAGAGAAGACTGTCTTCCCAGTGTGATTGCAATGTCTCCGAGTAAATGACAAGGTGTGAGAGTGCGGGCTCGCAGCGGCGTGATAGCAATCTGACACGGCACTCCCCGACTCTCAAAACAGATAATCTCGAGCCAAGGTCGATTAGGGGTGGCGAGAAGATGGTTAGAGGCAGCGAGGCGCGCGCCCCATGCTGGGTGTTCCCTCTCTTCCCTTCCTCGCACTCACCTCACTAACCGCACACGCTGCATAGTGCAAAACACACACTGCCACACACATATTGAAATACCCTCACTGACTCATTCGAGGAGCTCTGCTGCTCACTAGAATTACGAAACGCGGCTATATCAAAGATGCATATACGTCAATATGGGAAAGGGCAATACCACTGTCTGGAAACACAAGCTTCACAGAAAAGAACCAGTATCGATCACGGGGCGGATAATAGGCACTCAAAGTACAATGCAAAGTCGACAATAAACACACGTGGAACAGTACAACGAATAGATAATCATTATAAACAAACGCGGGGCTCACCTTTGTACTTGCCGAGATTGAGCTCGTAGTGCTCCAAGCACTCCTGCTCGACCGCGTCCAACTCGGAGTGCGGCGTGAACGCGCCGCCATCCGAGACGGACATCGTCCCAACTGATCACCACAGTCAATCAATAAATCGATACGCGTCGTGCAGTAGACGTCAGGCGGAATATGATGACGTGAACGGTCGTGGTGGTTGAAGAGCACTGCGAACAGTGAGGCGCGCGGGAAAATACAGACAGTGAGGGGGCGCAGAGAGGCGAGAGAGAGAGAGAGCGCGCAGGGGGCAGACACGCAGAGGCGGGGCGGACCAGCTCACCTCGCCGTCGCCCGTAGTAGAGGATTATAATAGGCAAGGAGACGCGAGTGAAACACGCACACACAACTTCCGGTCCAGTAGGTGTGAATAGGGGTTTTGTATTCCCGTGGAAAAAGCGGCGAGGCGAGACACATAAATCAGAGCGCGCGGAATCAATTGATAAGCGGTGATTCAAGCTGACAACATTCCGGCGAACCTTCATCCGGCGTATCAGTAGACGAGAGAGGGACTATAAAAGGAATGCGGATGGGGCAAATGACAGAGTAATGAATTGGCTAATGGCACACACACAGCTGACTCACAGAGAATGGTGGGGAGAGGGTGGACACTGACAGACCACCGCAAAAAGTGCATACGGCCAGCAAAAGTGGCGTACGCGCAAAAAGAGGAACAGAGACATGCATATTCCATTATCCGGACGGTGGAAATCCAGGAAGAAGGCGGTGCGATGGCTCTCCGGACTGGGTCACAGATAGGCGGGTGAAAGTATTTCGGGGAGAAAGTATCGCGCACTCGTGTGCGCACGCATGCTCTCATATCACCTATCACATTAGCACACATTCCCGGTATGCTATGCGCACCAGAAATCGGCAATCGCACATATACATACTAAACTGTTCGCATACCAAAAAAGAGTACCGCAAAACGCGTGTCAAACCTCCGTATATGGAGTGTAGACTGTAGGTGGAGAGTCGCTGCTGGGGCGAGAGTTTCACTTCCTCCTCGTGCTCCCTCCGGCCTGCCCATCGCGTGTAGGGTGTGGAGCGGAGGGAGGCGCGCGACGGAGGGCGAAGAGGCGTCGACGGCAGTCTAGAAGACGTACAAATACATCGAGAATACATGCGTACAACAAATCATTAATTATATATGAATTAATTTATTACGGTAATAATCTGCGTCACACATCAATAATCAACGTTTAAAACACACTTATGAAAGAATCAAAGTGAAAGAGGATACTGCCTAAAGCACGTGTCATCGGGTCACCCCGCCCCGCCTGGATATCATGATAATTCTGGATATGAAAAAACCAGAAGCCACCCACCCCTGGGGACTATTCTGGGCGGACGTGGCTCGCAGCTCCTGTCCGTAGCGGAACGAGTACGCGGTCTGGGTCGATGAGGGCGACAGGGTGTATCTGAAAAGTGTCGTCCCGATGATGGAATGTCGCGAGTTCACCTCCTCCGCTCCTCGTGCTCCTCGTAGCTGTAGCTCGAATACTCCGAATTCAGAGTATCCTTCCGCGCCTCCATCACTGTACTAGTCGCCAGGTGTTTACTCCCGGTTGGCTCGCAAGTCAAATATAGCTATTGAATCGATGTGTTGAGCGAGCCACTGCTCTATCAGCGTGGCAATACGGCAATAATGTGCAGCAACTGGACGGCTAATCGCATCAATCGTTATCAGGAGGTAATCACCCTGACGTCATCTGCAACTCATCTGCCTCTGATCAATAATCGGTGAGATGAAAGAGGGAGCGACAGTAGAGTTCACACGCGGAATGAATACGGCGACACGTTATACACACAGGAAATGGGCGGCGGCTCGATCCTGTCCTTTTCAAACCGTGATGCCTCTCGAGCATGTACAAATATGGCAGACAAACTGTTGACGCGACATGTGTTGCAACACCGATACAACAGAGCACATCACAAAACCGCGGATATAAACGAACGAGAAAAAGAGGCGGCCAGTGGTCCGACAGGCACTCAAATGCTCACACGTCTTTGCATGTAGCGGATCGAGTGTCTCCCACTCTCTCGCTGCTCCCTTATCCCCACAGTCTATCCACATCCCTCTTTCTCTCTGCACTCTCTTATCACCGCACTCTCTCGGCCGCCGCGCACTCTCTCAGATCCACTTGAACCCCCATTGACAATCAAAAAATGAGTGATCGGAAATGATAATTTGATTGGTCTCCACTCACCCTGCAGCATGTGAACCATGCGGTCTTCGTCCGCTCGCTCCTGGCGTTTCATCGACAACGACTGCTCGCGCATCCATAACTGAAAGTTATCCATAACTGACTTGGTCTCTGCGGACTTATTGAACTTGAAGATCACATCATTATTTATTAGTACTATAGAACGATCAAGACACTGAGAGATGAACGCATTCAAAACACAATTGTAAAACAAAACAAAGCTTTTGACAAAATAAGGGACAGTTTCCGAGATATAGTACAGTTTTCTCTGTCACCAGATGAGAACAATTGGTACGGCTATATCCTTGTGACTTTCAACGACTAGTGAGATAAACGCAATACCAACAAAAAAGTTTTCAAAAACAAGATACCTCGAGCGTGGCGGCCTTCTGCGCGGCTTCGGTGTCGATGTGGGCCTCTGACCGGAACCGCGTCTCCCGACGCTGCTCCGTGTCACCAGATCTGGAAGGAAACTGCCGTGAAAAAGAAACGATGCCATACAGTTCGTTATTTTCACAATTCGTGTATGTTGTAACATTTAGGTGAACGCATAAACATTAAGATACACATACATGCTCCACTCGAACTATCGTGGAGATACAATAACAATACAGGTTACCTGGATTTTTTTTACATTAATTATTTAAAAAAAGTAATCACCGTATCCTCCTCTGGTGGATGCGCTCTCGCACGTAGCGAGTCATTGTGAAAACACTTTTAGAAATTCAGAAAGCTATAGCAAAATCAATGTAGAATACAGTTGTTGACAGTTGAAATCGCTGGAAGTGACTGTCTGGACAGACTTCAAAGCAGCAACAATCTCTCTCTCTCTCTCTCTTTCTCTCTCTCTCTCAGCAGTAATAAGATAGTAAGCAATGCGAGAGGGAGGGTAAATAGGAGGGTGCAGGATGGAAAGAGCAGGATGAGAGTGGGAGTGAAGCGAGAGTGGAAGAACACGCATCCGAGAGCCGAACAGCACACATCCCACTTGGCAACTCGGGTAGCAAAAAAGCAAAAAAAGTCAAGTTCACGGATTCAAGCCTATAGCCTATATGCAACTGCACATAACAAAGCGTTTCTAATAGAGAAGTGTCGGACAATACATATTAAAATACACGAAAAAGTTGTAAGTTGTAAAACGCTCACTTGAAGTGATAGTACACGGCGGGTTGTGAGTGCATCCGTCCCCTCTCGCCTAGGCTCGCTCTGGCGAGATGAGAGTTGTCATACCGCTCCTCCGCTTCATATCTGCAAAAGAAATTTATAGTTTATAGAATCATACATTACACATTCTTCCTGGCAGTCTTCCTGGCACCATCATGTAACATTATCATCACAACATTATCATAAAAAAGCTCTGAACACGTATGCAAATCAGTTTCACAATGATAACACAAACAGAAATCACCCCCTCACTGCACCAGTCCTCCCTCCAGTGGTAAACACTTCGGTGTCCGTCTTCTCATAGACCCTCTGTGAATAGTAGTGAAGAGTCCTATCCGACGCTCCACCGATAGAGGACAGAGAGGACGTCGATGGTCCGCCGCCGCCTCTCGAATAGTACTCCTCGGAATAGTAGCTCACAGTCGAGGAGGAGATAACGTGGCGGCGCATAATCCGTAACGGTTACTGCCTTACTGCATCATCCGCGAAATACCGGTAGAGGCAGAGGGTGAAAATAGTAGTGGGATCGGATGGGATCCAGTTGCTCAGTTGCGGCGATCGGATAGATCCTCTCTCTCTCTCTCTCTCTATCCTCGCCAATTCACGCCTGCCACCACAATGCAAACGTGTTACAAAGTGCGTAAAAGACACAGGTGAGAGATGGAGAGGGAAATCTCGAGAGTGAGATGCGGGAAAAATGGCTTCGTTTCTCCGGGCGACGCTGTGGATGTCAACAGCCAATAACAACGGGTATAAAACCGATGTAGGACGGAAGGTGGTCAGAGGCGCGGGCGAAACACTATACTCTTGTGTGGTGGTGGTGGGAACAGAGAGGGCTACTCTCACTCAGCGGCCTTCACTATTTGACTAACCAAACAACGCGCGCACCACTCGCTTTTTCACGTTTTCGACCCTTGAGCATCCGCGGAGTACGCACCGTGAGAACAGAAAAAACGTGAGCTGCTAACCCACATATCCCATATTTTGATTAATACTATGCATATATATATATATATATATATATATATATATATATATATATATATATATATATATATATATATATATATATATATATTAGGGGCGGCGCGCAGCGGCGCCCGTTTGTTTTGAGCTGTGACGCGCGCAACACGCCACTCCCAAGGCACACACGATTTCTCTATTCTAATACAATATACTTAATTAGTGTGCGTTATTTGTTAGAATATCACTTTGTAAGACCTATGAGTATGATTCGTGAAACCAATATCGGTTGCGGCATCCAAAAACCGCCCTCTCTTGCTCTCTCCCGCTTTGCCACTAAACGTGTTTACGACGGCGGCGGCGGCGGCGGCGGCGGCGGCGGCGACGACGGTGTGCATCACGTAAGCTCCGCCCACTGCACTTTGCGCTCTTAGGGGCGGCGCGCAGCGGCGCCCGTTTGTTTTGAGCTGTGACGCGCGCAACACGCCACTCCCAAGGCACACACGATTTCTCTATTCTAATACAATATACTTAATTAGTGTGCGTTATTTGTTAGAATATCACTTTGTAAGACCTATGAGTATGATTCGTGAAACCAATATCGGTTGCGGCATCCAAAAACCGCCCTCTCTTGCTCTCTCCCGCTTTGCCACTAAACGTGTTTACGACGGCGGCGGCGGCGGCGGCGGCGACGACGGTGTGCATCACGTAAGCTCCGCCCACTGCACTTTGCGCTCATTGGTCGCTCGGCTCTCTTGCGTGCGCACTCTGATTGGCTGAGCGCATGCCCCGCCCTTCGTTCACCCACTCTCGTGTCGGCTCGCCGTCCAGGCCACCGCCCCAGTTTTGGCGCGAAAACTGTGGGGGGAGGGGAGTGTGCGGAGCGGAGTGAGTGGGTAAGAGAGAGAGACGCGAAATAGCGCGTGTCAATGAGAGACTGGCATTGGCAGGCGCACGAGCGATTCGACAAAGCAGTGCGTTTCCATATTCAGGATACGTTTTCTAAAGTTTCGAATATGTATACATAAACCTGAAAATTCGGCACATCAAACTGAAAAACAATTTCTTCGAAATTTGAGAAAAGGACATCCATTCTCTTTCGAAAAGTACACGAGTAAAGAGGAGTGGTTTGTTTTGATCTAATTCAACAAAATCACATGCATAAAATCTCTTCGCAGCTGACTAAAATTTCAAAACAAACCTGCTCTTTCGAACGATGTTTTAAAACTCTAATTGTTTTCTTGTTAGCATGTTGAGTTCAGGTATTCAGGATACTGTTAATCCCAACAAGTAACTTGCAACAAAATGTATGACACGATTATAGTGCATACTATATTTTTCATCGATCAGAAAGAGCAGGTTTGTTTTGAAATTTTAGTCAGCTGCGAAGAGATTTTATGCATGTGATTTTGTTGAATTAGATCAAAACAAACCACTCCTCTTTACTCGTGTACTTTTCGAAAGAGAATATATATATATATATACAAATACGACATACCTATCATAGACCTGGTAGGGGTCCTTGCCGGCGCAATCGCAGCGCGTGCACTTTGCACCCATCGCAAATCAATAAATCGATAAATCCGATCAATAAAGTGACGGCATAGGCGCGTGCCGGCACTCCCAAGTTGTTCTGAGGCGTTTTTGCTGTTTCTGCAGTAGCCTCGAGATTGCAGGGTGAGAGAGAGTAGGTGAATAGCGATCAAAAGCGAGAGAGGCGAGGGATGAATGATGGAGTGAGGAGTTCTGATCAATCCGGATAGCCGTCTCTCTCACTCACTCGTTTCCCACGACAGAGTGAAATACTCGTAAGGTTGCCGAGCTGCCGTTCCCAGGTCTTATCTTTCTCTCTTACCAGTCTTCTATTATTATAAGCCTTTCATCTGCTTCCAATGGCCCATCGTCACACCCCTTTTCCTTATCTGTCCCGGTGCATAATTTCCACGGTCCTTTGAAGAATCCGCGACTCTGCGCACACCAAAAACCAGGAGACAGATAGAATGTGAACAAACTTCCTGAAATGTCGCGCCAAAGACGGGCTAGTTTCCCTCTTCCAAGAATGGCGATGCGCATTCCATTATTATGTCACCCTCCCTCCTTTCTCCCTCTCACTTCTGACAGAGTGACCCTATTCAATCCGGCAATAGCCGAGTTGAGTGGCGATCGCTATTGACAGCAGCGGACGATCTCGAATCGAATCCAAAGCGGCTCCTTCTTAATCGAGAGAGAGAGAGAGAGAGAGAGAGAGAGATCCGGAGGGCCGCTCTCCCTTTGAACCGGTGTAATTTACTCGCGTTCAGAGATTACGTGGGCCTGGGCAGCATACAATAAGTGCGGCGCGCGCAAAAACGGGTTGACCCAACACCGTTCCAACTGCGCACACTGAGAGTAACGAAATAATTACGGAATCGTGAGACGGCAATCTTGCACATACGAGAGACGATGGTATGCAAATACGGTCGGACCCTCACCGTTTCCTATTGGCCGTATAGG
This sequence comes from Rhabditoides inermis, assembly GCA_963966185.1. NCBI lineage: Eukaryota > Metazoa > Nematoda > Chromadorea > Rhabditida > Rhabditidae > Rhabditoides > Rhabditoides inermis. The sequence goes on along the minus strand of CAWZYM010000006.1, from coordinate 282,972 downwards.
TGCGCTCCTCGCGGACCATCATCCGCCGCTCCCGCATCTGCAGGTGTGACGTCTGTCCGCCGAGGAGTTCCGAGTGCGCGAGCGGAGAGAACGCTGGCACCGCTCCTCTGACCGCTCCGTTCGATGCTCTGAATGGGTATTCTAGTTACATTGTGCATGGACTATAAGGAGAATAGATACAAAGAGAGAGAGAGAGAGAGAGAGAGAAGATGCCAAATCCACCTTGTTCCACTCCCGCTGTTCTGCCTCTGTGCGTGCTGCTGCTGATCGGCCTGCACATATTGTCCCGAAGAGGTGGACGCGCGCGTACTCTGAAAGCGCGGCCAGTCTCTTCGAAAGTGTTTCGAAGGCATAGCAAAGCATTCCGATTCCGAAGTGTTTGGGAGGTGTTCCGGGAGCATTCCGAAGTCAATTTGGGAGTGTTCTGGGGGCGATTCGAAAGGCGTTTCGGGAGTGTTTCGAGGGCATTCGGGAGGGTTTGGGAGAGACTGACCGTAACTTGATAACACAGATATCGGTAAACAAGTGAAAAATGGGAAGCAGTGAAATGAACAATCCACATTTAACCACGCTGTCTTGTTCATGAGGGGAAACAAGTGATTCACAAAAGTGTCGTAGACAGTATTCGAAAAAGGTGAGGAACGAGACAAGCGTAGCTTCGACTCAGCCGATCATGATTTTGTGGTGTACCGTATGCACTTGTTGTGTAGTCAGGATATAGCAATTCTGGATAAATGATTGATTGATTGATCATGACATCGTCAATAGCCCGACCATCCTACAGTCGTTATAATCCAAGGCTCTGTCTTGTTTTCGGGTGAGAACGATTGGTACGGCTATATCCTTGTTACTCTCTATGATTAGTGAGATAAACGCAATACCAACGAAAAAAAAATCCTCACACGCTCCCGCGCTCTCTCAACTCACCGCCACGCCGGCGCCCTTCTTCCAGAAGTGCACGTCGCTCGTGGTGAAGGCGAACGAGTGCGGCATCTGTCAAAGAGATCATTTCATTGACTCACCATCAGTTATAATTTGATTCAAGAGGATATATGAGGGTCTACATTTGACTACAGAAATGAAGACACAAAAATCACGGCGGAAATTATCAATATCATAAAACGTCATCTTCAAATTCAGCAAAGCAATGATTACAACAAAAAACACGGAGCGATGACAGACAGAATGAGGGAATATGTAAATTGATGCGGGAGGCGGCTGGCGGCAAACTAGGGGCGCAGTCTCTCTCTCTCTCCTCCTATTCTATAGAGGGGAGACCGCTTATTACAGTGAGGCCAACCGGTCAGTGAGCCAGAGGGCGCGTGGGAGGGAGAGAGAGAGAGAGAGATTCGCGCATAGCCAACCACGCGAACTGAGACGAGGACGCGACAAAATACTGGTAAACAAAGCTATTACGGTATTATGAAATAATAATACTGAGTGAGTTGCGTCTCCGGTCTCAGGCGTTCCTATGACTCACCCCTGCCATCTTTCAAAAGGCCATCTCAAACCGAGGGAGGCACAAGGAACATCAAACAATGCGCAACAAACCGCCCATTGAAATGCGCGCAAAATGAAATAAATGTAACTCATCGAAAGCATCGGAAACCACACCAGCCGAATGGAAAAAAAACTTGCGGGGACTGACAAGACAACTGATGGATAGCATAATCACTCCAGTTTACACTCTACTCTTTCAACTCGCTGCAAGATGTGTCATCGTTGGTCAGAAACACACATGAAGTGAGAGAGCGGAACTTCAATAAATTCACAATTCACACTGACGCGGCCTAATCCGACAACGCAGCAATAACACACACCTCAATTCACGCCCTCTCTCTCTCTCTCTCTCTTTCTCTCTTTCTCGCTCACTCTATTCAAATCGATGCGCTAGTGGGATAGTGGTCAGAGGGGGTGGAGCGAACTAGCCAAATCAAATGTAAGTTACAGATCACACAAACACGAAAAGGATTTATTATTAGAATCGCTACCAAACATCAAACATAACATGACAAAACACAACAACAACGTCATTACTCGCAAGCGGAACAAAAAACACTCTGGATCGCACTACGGCAGTGGGGGACGGGGAACGTTGGACAGGCGGGAAAGGGGGAAATCAGCAGTATTCAACTTTCAACCATAAAGACATGGAAGAGGGGGACCTCGGGTGTCTCAGTGGCTCACACGTCCCTAGACCAAGAGGAATGGGGAAAGTGACCATAGTGTCTCAGTGAACAACTCGTCTCACATGTCCCTAGACCTGGAGGAAAGGGGAGGAACAACCTCAGGGTGTCTCAGCGACTCCTCTCACATATCCCTATACCTGGCAGCCATGGCCGCCCGCACTCGCTCCTTGTGACTCGCGTTCACTCCGCTCGTCACCCGCGCGCCCGACGAACCAATGCCCGCGCCCTGCACGTAGCGCTCCGCCTCCACCGGCGCCACGATGCCTGCAGAGAAGGAGGGGATGAGAGAGAGAGAGAGAGAGAGAGAGAGAGGGGGGGAGAGAGAGAGACCCACCCTGCCCGTTCTTTCCCGCGCCCTGTCCCTCCCTCCACCCCATCTGCTTGAGCAGCCTGCTGCCAACGTTGCTGTCGTCGAGTGGCCGGTTGGCGTTCCGCTCGCTCGCCACCCGCGCCCGCTCCGCCGCCGTCTCCTTCGACTCGCCAAAGTTGTTGCTGTGGTCCGTCAGACCTGAACAACCATGTCATTTTTGTTTTGTCTGTGGTCCGTCAGACCTGAATGTTATTTGAGTTCTTATTTATTTATTTGTGAACTACTCTCTCTGCTTTGTCAATTCCTCATTGTTCAACCGGTTGAATCCGGGGTCCTCTTAGGCGAGAACACGAAGGGTTCTTGGATTACGACAACGTCAGCAGAGTTATTCTCTTTCTCGCTTTCCCCTCCTTTCTCACTCACCATCCGCATCGAGTCCATACTGATTCCTCCTCTCCCTAGCTCTATCTCTGTACACCGGCCCACGGGACGACGAGTACGAGGGGGCGGAACTCAAAGGGGCGGAGCTTCCTCCTCCTCCTCCTCCGCCACCACCACCGCCACTCGCCAGCAGCTGCGCCACGTACGCCTTGCTCCACTCGGCGTGCTTCTCCACAAGGTTCTTCTGCAACACAACGTGTTAATGATGAGAAACGTAGAATGTTACAGTATCCCTCCGACAGTACGTACAGTATCCAGTACCTTGTGCAGGTCGCTCTTCTCGACGTGCTTATGCAGCGTCTCCACGTTGGGAAACGCGCGGCGACACAACAGACACGACCTGAATGGGGAAACATAATGCACATACTAGATGTGAGCTGGAAGGTACAGTACCGCTATAAAGCTACAAGGTGCGAGGCACAAATACAGAAAACGTAACTATCTCGTTCAAGACTCTGTCTTGTTTCGGCTGAGAACAATTGGTACGGCTATATCCTTGTTACTCACTATGAGTAGTAAGATAAATGCAATATCAACAAAACAACAAAACAATCTACGCCCCCCCCCCCTTCATGCCTCATGCCACCCAATCACTCACTTGTTCCTCTCGTCGATCAGCTCTCGCTCCATGCGCTCGCGCTGCGCCGCCGCCGACTCGATCACCGGCTCAGTCGACTGAGGGGTCGGCACCTGCAACATGATCAGTTATGATAACATTATCACCGATATTCTAGCCAACACCCACACTCAGGCCGGAACCTGCAACAGCTATACATGCTGATCACTGATAGCCTCACGACTCACAGGTGCTCGGTTGAACACGGCACTGGGCCTGGATATGCTTCCAGGCAGCTCTCCCAGCCCCCGCCTCCTCGGATCGCCGGCGTGCGCGGCCGCCGCCTCCCTCCTCTCCTCATCCCCCTCCTCGTCGTCGTCGTCACTGCCCACGTGAGCCAAGGGGTTCTGCAAGCACTCACTCAGTAACTGTATTGATCGTGTCTTTATTCCCTCATCTACTTAAAAACAAGAATTTCTGAATATGAGCCTTTCCGAAACAGGAACATTCCCTTCTCTGAGAAAATAGTCGTGAACAGCACCCACCTTTGCCCTGTCGAGCATCTTCATCGTCACCTCCTTGTTCACCAGCTGCGAGGGGTCGACGGCGGCGGACGCGCGGCCCCCGCCGAACGCGCTCTTTGTCTCCAGACCACTGCCGCTCGTCTTCGGCTTCAGCGTCAACTACAACGCAAATGATTATGGATTCAATCAATCAATAACCCAATAAATTCACTCCACTATTACTACTATGTCATCTCAAATCACAAGTGAAATCGTGAAGCACAAAATAATGTGTGATCCCACCTGCACTTTCATCTTCTCCTTTTCCTTCTCCTGCTTCTGCGCCCACTTCATCATGTCCTTGGCGACGTTGCTCGCCTTGCTGCGCATCTCGTCCATCGGCTCCGCCCCCCTAGACTCCTCCCTCTTCTCCGCCTCCGACTGCACGTCAAAGTACGTCTGGTACGTCGGCTCCCAGTAGCACCTGCAACCAGCCAATAAGTGAAATCAATACACACGAGTATTGTTGGAACTCGTAGTAAGCGTTGTATTGCTATACTTAACACCTTACCGTAATTTGCATGTGCTACTTGATTCGAGATAAATATTCTGAATACACACCAACCAAGCCATCCCCTCTCCACTCACCATTTCTGTGTGGTGGTGTTAAAGTGGTACTTGGTGGCAGTGTCGTAGTAGAAGTGGGTGACCGGATCGAGCAGGTAGCCGGACGACGGCTCCAGGGTGTAGGTGGACAGCACAGGCACGGCTGAGTGATGCGTTCCCATCTCATCACTCACTCCCCGCCCACTCACCATATTTGTTCATCTTGCCCCTCGGAGTGTCCACCTGGCCCACCACGCCTCGGCCCATCGGAGGAGCGTTCGGGTTCTGAAATACCCGGTGAGAGAGAGAGAGAGAGAGAGAGAGAGAGAGAGAGAGTGAGAGTGAGAGTGAGAGAGAGACTCACCATCATCTGCATGGTCTTCATGTGCTCGTCTCGCATCCGGCTGGCCATTGCCTTAGCCTCCTTGGCGCGCTCCTCCGAAATCACTACCGACAGCGGTAGACGAGAGTACGACATCGTCACTGAATGACGTCATTGGGACCACCCACGAAGCCCCGCAACTCACCAACAGCGCCGTCCAGTCGCATCGGGTCCGATGTGCACTGCTTGAGCAGCTGTCCCGCCTCCTCCACAGTGCGCATCTGCACGTAACAGAACTGCCTGCAATCAATCGATAAGTAATCAATAATATAATTAAACCAAATCGAGTAACTCGTCTGCACACGTAACAAAACTGCTTCCAATCATTCAATCAATCAATCAATCGATAAGTAATCAATAACAAGACTCACTTGCTCTTGGCCATGTACACCTGCATGGCGGGCAGGTGGGTCGTCTTTTGGAGGGTCGAGTGCACCAGGCGGTCTGACGCCGAGAACGGCAGGTCACGGAGAACAAGTGCTGAAAAATGTTCCGTAGTCGAGATATTCAAAGCGTCATTCCCGCCCCCGCACTCACTGTCGCACGGGTCGAACCCGACGGCGGCGGCGCCCTTGGCCTCGAGTATCGTCGACTCGTCCTTGTCGCAGCCGCACTGCGGACACCGCCCCACCTCCGCCCCATTCGTCACCGTACACTGAACAAACTTTTTTTTCATATTCATTGTTCGTATATGTGCATTGTAATGTGAAAATGGATTGTAATGTGACAATGGTGACATGAGTTCAATCGTTATATTTGCAGCCCTCTCTCGCTCTGTTCAAATCTGTCTGATCCCCCCCCCACCTTGGCACAAGTCCACTCCATATCCACCACGAGTGGCTGTTCCTGCGGCGGGCGGTCCGGCTTAGCATATCCCACCGACACGCGCAGCCCGTTCTCCAGCGTGAGGTGGTACTGCAACTGGTCCCGTCACGACACGTCACCTCACCCCTTCACTTCCTCAACCCAGATAGAAAACAGTAAACAATCAACACGACAACAATAACAACAACGTGGCGGGTGGACACGGGTCGGCGGGACCGATCTCGCCACGGTCTCTCAACCTGGTTGGCGTCCATCCAGCGCATCGCAGTAGGCGTGTCGTGGAAATCCACAAAGCCGATCGAGTGGGGCGCGCCTGCATACAGCAAATCTCACTACCCATTCAATCACCGACAACGAGAGACACCGCACTTACCGTCCATTGGCGACGACAATTGGATCATATGCAAATCAAAAAAAAAACGCGAGAACAACAACGATCACATGACAAATTCGTTAGGAACCGCCGTTTCAGAAAAGACACAGACCCACACACACACCGTGTGTTCGAGTATGGGTCTACCACACTCGTGCCCCCCGCACTCACTCTTATGCTTTCGCGGCACAACACGCACCGCCTTCGGGACAAAGCCTTGGCACGCGAAGATCGACGACAACTGAAACACAATAGAAACAACTTGTCTAATCGCACAACGCCGCCGCGGCACTACCGTCTCCTCCTTGACGGATATGGGCAGGTTGGAGATGAAGAGCTTGGGGCCGGGCGGGTTGGCCAGCGCCATCGCCGCCGTCTGCTGCTCCTGCTCGCTCGCCTCCTTCTACACGAGCCACCATCATCTCCCCTTCTCCTCCTCCCCCAACCTCCGCCGCCCTGTCGCCGCTCCTGCTCCTCCTACGCCGCTCCCTGTCGCGGCTGCGGCTGCGGTGACGCTTCCTGTCGCGATCTGAAAGTGCACCATGAGTTCAACCTCTACGAAAACCCCCAGTCAACCTCTGCTCGTCGATGGGCTCCTCCTCCTCCGCTCCCGGCTGCGACTGCGCGAGCGACGCCGCCGATCGCGACGCTTATCTCTGAGGAAAAACATACGACCGTGCACGACAAAGCCAGCGCGAATCAACAACATAGTCGCGGTACAATGTAGGTGGCAAATCACAACACGATCAACGCATCACACACATAAACCCCGCCCTTCTCGGCCCCGCCCACCCACCTCTCCTCGTCCTCGCGGCTCATGCGCTCGTCCGGATTGGACTGGACGACTGGCGGACGCGCAGGGTCTTGTGTGTGCGCGCCCAGAGAGAAAGAGAGCGCCTGCTGCTGTGGGACGGCTGAAACAAGTACGATCAAATCAATCAATAATCGCAACATGCAACTCACATGTGGCCGGCGGCACGTGTCCTTGCGATTGCGGCATCGATATCTGCTGCATTGCTACAAAAAGAATATTGAAACATTGTGCGTGTCACGATGTTTGCGATTCCGAAGAAACGTTCAATTTTATCCAATTAAAAAAGTGCATAACAAGCCTGCGTACCTGAAGTGGGAGGAGGCATCTGTGCCTGTTGCTGATGCTGCTGCTGCATCATGTGCTTCTGCGCCGCGAGCTGCGCCTTGAGCAGAATGTCGTCGGTGGTGGGCAGGCCCGACGACGACGACGCGGGAGACGGCTGCGGAGGCGGCTGCTGGCTGCAAAGAGCATTTCGGAATCGCAAACATGATTGTAACACGTACAAAACGAGAATTTATCGGCAATAACCCAGCTCGACACACGACACCAACCTTCGCAGATCAGTGTCCGGCGCGCCCTGGCTCAGCAGAATGTTCTGCAGCTGCGACGACGATATCATCTACAAATATGCCAAGTGTCTCGATATTTAGATATTTAGAAACAAGATACAACATACCGGCTGCTGTGGCTGCCCGGGCGCCTGCGTGGGCGGCGTCTGTGTGGGCGGAGTCTGCTGCGGTTGCACCTGTTGCGGAACAGCGCTCGGCGGCGGCTGCATCCACATCTGCTGCTGCATTGGCTGTGCCTGAAAAAAAAATAGATTCAAACTTTCACATCACCTTGCGAAACAAAACAAAAACTGAAACAGGGACCACTAACCTGCATTTGTGGTTGCAACTGCATCGGCTGCATTATGGGTTGTTGAACCATCCCCTGCTGAACCAGCATGCCCTGCTGGTACATTGGCGGCGGCTGCTGGTACACTGAAACGAGCCAAATGACAATAAACAAAACTAATTTCGAACATAAAGTAGCGGTCAGTCTTTTCAATCTACTACGACTTTGCCTCCAAACTACTCCCGATATGCCTTTCGATCCGACTGACCGCGCTTTAATAAATCACCAACTCACTCGGCTGCTGCTGCTGCTGAACCATCGGCGGCGGCATGTGCATTTGCTGCAAATTACGAACTATATATATATAAATCAATAACCCTACCATGACGGGCGGCGGTTGCTGCATGTTCAACATCTGCGGGTGCTGCATCTGCTGCATGGGCACACCCTGCATCACCATGCCCGGCTGCATCTGAAAATATTGATTACAATATGAAAAAATTATAAAATACATTATAAAAATCAAAATCAATTTTCGACTCGCCTGCATGCCCTGCTGAACGTACTGCGCCGGCATCTGCATGTACTGCTGCTGCTGCTGCATCACCGGCGCCTGCAAGTAATGATTACATAAATAAAAATCTTGTAAATAGTTGTACAAAGAGAACTTTGAGAGTTGAGAGCAGTTGTACCCGCTAACCTGCTGAACTATAGGCGCTGGTTGGGGGCTGGGGTCCATGCCGGGCGGCGGCACCGTGAACGCCGGTAGCTGGATGCGCGGATCCAGCGCCCGAGAACTACAAGTGTTCGTCTTGTTTTGTTTGTTTTCAACGTGGCGCCACATACGTTGGCGGCGGCGCGGTCTCGGGCGGCGGCTGCTGATCGTCTTGATCGTCTGGCGGCTCATCGCCTGCATGGAAGATCCACGGAAGCGCCATTTCTGATAATGAAACAGTTATAATTTAAAGAACACAACAATACACGTAACAAAACATGGAAAACGTAAAATTGGCGCCGCCGCGGCGGCGGGTCACTAACTTGTTGTGACAATTGCACACAAACGAGTGTGGTACGACGTATAAATGCACGATCATCGCGTGAGATCAAATTAAATTAAATCTATAGTGGGCCCGCAAATGAGTTCTATTCTTTTCACGAGAGACATCAGGGTGGTTAGACAACGAGGAGAACCTTTTCGATAATGTTTTCAATTTGACAAAATATTGCGTGGGCACCCAAAATCGAACCCGCGAACATTTGCTTCCTAAGCGAGAGCGTTATTACTACGCCACGTGGTCATGAGAGTATCTGTTGAGTAGAGATATTAACGGCAAAAACAATATGCAGTGCATTTTGTTTAGTATGCGGTAGTGTCAAAATCCACGATAATGTTTTCAACGAAAAATCCTGAGCTAAGTGCGAGCCTATTATAAGGGGGTGTCCTGGAAAATTCATCACTTCATCAAGTCGCATGAACACTGCGTATGTCCGTAACGGTCCGATTTCAGGTGAAGAACCGCTTTGCTGTCTACTTTGACAGTAGCCGCTGCGATCCGAGCGAGTATCTGTAGATGAATACTCAGAGTGTACGGTACAGTACGGTATATATTATGTACTGTAGATCTCTCCGATTAGGCACTTGCTAAAGTTTGCAAAGTATTTTGGTATTGTTTATCGCGTTTGTTATCGGGTTTGTTATTGCCGATATTGTGAAGTTGTCTGGAATAAATTTGTTTTGAACCACCCTGTTTTCGTGTTTGCGATGCTTTGAAGAAGAGTGATTCTGCCCCCGCCCAGCCCCCGGCCAAGACCCCGCCTCCCCCGGCTCTCTGTGACTGAAATGAATAAATCATGGCTGCTGACGAGTGGTTGTTGATTGGATTCTGTTTCACTATCCTGTCGTAGTTCGGCGCGTATGTTTCCCTTTCTGTTTACTGTTGTTTTCTGTTCGGAATCGGACAACAATTCGATCCACTGAGAGAGAGGTCCTTCCCGGGATGCTCTCTGCCCGCCTCCGGGCGCGGCACCTTTACTGAAGATGCACAGTTGCTATGGTGAATAATCGAAAATAATCTCAAGTCGCGAGAATTTCGGAGTGGCTCGTGTATGTTGGTGCAATGTGTCGTGTGGTGTACTGGTGTCGCTATTTCCCAATCAGGCGGGAATTCTACGTCACTGATTAGTTTTACTTTTGTTGTTTATTGGTTTTGTATTACTTCGGATTCATTGCGCATTTCAAATCTTATAATATATACGGAAAATATAATAGTGAATGATGTGGTGGGTGGAACGGCAATGAGACGCGCGCTTTGAAGTTGATCCAGGATGAAAACCATCCAGGATGTTTCTCACAGTTCACTTCATTGTCATATAACAATAACGATATCAAATCATTGGATTGTGTATAGTGATCCTGGATGAAACATTTGTGATAACGATAACGAGTAGTTGCTTTGAGGCATGTCGGGCAGTCACGCCGACTACCACTTGCTGGTCGCGCAGAACTTCCTCTCCAACATCAGCCGCGATGGCACACACGACGACACCGCACTGCGCATATTCAACCGGCCGGGAATCGTGAGTGATTACGTTGATATGGTGTCGTGAGAAACGTTCTGATAACGCTGTACAAGGTATCGTCGGCGTATTGAGGGAAAAACCCCGGAATCCGAAATCACGAAACAAATAGTCATCCCGCGACTTCTCACGTCATAGTCACGGCATAGTGAGTGCTACAGTCTCATGAGGAACGTTCAGCCCGCGCTGCATCCGGCCCACAAGGTGTCGTCGGCGCCGAGCTGTCCGGCAGACATCGAGGCGGAAGAGCGGTGCGTCACTTCTCCTCTTTCAATGTTTCGATTCGTCTCACTCTTCTTCATAAATATATCTGCCAAGAAATTAAATTACAGTAACACAACAAGAAATGTAGAGTGCGGCAAAAATTGAGCTGACTCTAGGGTATCTGTATCAAACACTTTCTCGTCCCCCCTCCCGTTTCTGTCTCCTGTCCATGTCTCCCATCTATTCAATTCAGCTGCCTGCTCTCCACTCCCATTTCCACCGATCGCCGCCGCTCGTCCGCCTCCGCTGTGCCCTCCACATCCACAGCCCACAGAAGAAGGAAGCCCTCGCCGTTCCGCAACCACAAGTCCCTCCCGGAGTTTGCGGTACGTACCTGTTCTGACGTAGGATCACACATTCGGTCTAGTGAAAGGGACCGAAACCGGATGTGTGCCTAACTAAGAAATTACATGTACTCTTTCCTGTATATTTTTGTCTAATTTTGACTATCGACATGTGATAGGCCGACTCGCTACCGCCACCGCCCAGCGACACGTACAAGAAACGCAAGTCGCGCACGCCAAAGTGAGTTGTTGTTGTTGTTGTTGAAATATTGATTGAATGCATTGTATTATGTTTGTGCGTATCGCATTTTATATGATGTTGATAATAATAATAATTGTTTATCCATAAAAACAGTCAAGTACTAAATGGGGATATGGAAATGGGTTGGACGGCCGTGAGTCGAACAGCTCAGTTCCACGATCTCCGCAAGGCTAGACTGCAGCGCGCCCCTCAGAGACACCCAAAGGGTGCTTGTGTGAGACAGCGTATTATTGATCGATTCGATTGTGAGGAAGTCGCTGCTGCATCGTCTCACTCGTATCGTGTCGAGCGAGGAGGGTGTGCCGACCAGGGAGGAGGCATGCGAGATGCAGCTCATCGCCGTGCCGGAGCAGCCGCCCGAACTATACTTGCACGACGACGAGGAAGGTGAGTGTGTGTTTATTGATTGATTTATCGATTGATTGATTGCCATTTTCAGCTGGCCGCTCTTCATCGCCGAGCACGCAACTCAACTTCCTCAAGCGACTCCGCTCCACGCTCGTCAGAGGAGAGAGGTGCGTGATTCTGTTTCCATTCTTTTCACATCTCTATTCCGGAATCGCAAGTTTCGAGCCCAACCTTTCTCGTTGTCATTTTTGATTCTGGAATGCAAGTCACAAGTTTGGAACGGTTGCTTTGCCTGGAATGCCCACTCGATTCCTTTCTCTCTCTCTTCTCTCTCACTCCCCCACGCACACACACACACACACACAGGTCCTTCCTGTGCACCCCCATCTCCTCGCATCCTCTCGCTGTCCTCGCCTACTTCCCATTCCACTCGCGCGCCCACGACCGCGCCACCCTACACACCAGGTATAGCGATCGGTTATCGATTTTTCGATTGATGGATTGTGCTGCACTACTACATGGTATCGATTTATTGATTGTTTGTGAGCCGTGTTCGAATTTCAGTCAGGAGCGTCTGCGGCATCACAGCGGTGGTCTGTCTGCAGACGAGCTGCGTCCGCTAGAGTTCAAGGAGGGCGAGGCGAGTTCGCACTATACGCGTCTATTAAAACTGATCAAGCGAGCGTCGGTCTCGTTCATTGTTATAGTTTTCGAATACCCCGGTGATTTATAGGAAGTGACGTACGGTCACCTGATCGCTCGACCGAAGATGCGGCCGAACGCGTTCAGCCTGTCGGCTCGGTCGCCACGCAGGGAAATTTCCGAGGACAGAAAGGTGGGCGAGAGAGAGGGAGGGAGGGAGAGGGAGAGAGCGAGAGGGAGAGAGAGAGAGAGATGGAAGAGAGAGAGAGGAGTATTGATTAATTGACAAGTTGAACGATTATAGGAGAGCATCGCCACTCTACTCGTCGACGAACCTAGCGAACCCTACAATCCGCTCGAGGATGAGAAGTGAGCGAGAATCGGCCATAGCTCTCCCCCTCTCTCTCTCTCTCTCTCTCTCTCTCTCTCTCTCTCTCTCTCTCTCCCTCCCCCCTCTCTCTCTTTCTTCTCAATGTTTGTATCAATAATCACGTGGTTTCACTCGGATACGTTTGCAGATACGATCCGCACGCTCTCACCGAAATCGACGCGATCAAAAAGTCGACGATGCGATTTAACGGATTCGTGGTGAATTGAAGTTGATTATCGATTGATTGATTGATTGATTGATCGACATTATTGATCGATTGTCAGGGTTCCGTGGTGGCGTACACACCGGGCGACGAGTTGAAGAAGCAGATGAACGAGAAGTTTCGCGAAAAGTTCTCCCACGTTTCCCTCACATACAGCAAGTTCAAGAGGTACGCGGATCGGAGGATACGGTATTATGTCAATGAATGAAATCACATGAATCCGAACCTATACAATATTGTACGAATCGAATCGATCAGGCTATTTCGAAGTCATTCAACTGGAGCTGGGTTTTTTTCAGTATAAAGCGCGAGATGCTGGCGATCAGTCGACAGTGCGATATCGATCTGCTCACGCTCGCCCACGCGTTTGTCTACTTTGAGAGAGTGATCAGCAAGGTTCGATCTCTGTCTGTCTCTCTCTCTCTCTCCCCTCCCCCCCTCTCTCTCTCAGTCCACTCTGCTTTCAGGGAGTGATCTCGAAGGACAACCGCAAGCTGGTGGCCGGCGCGTGCATTCTGCTCGCAGTCAAAGTCAATGACCTCGGCGCCGTCCGATTGAAGGAGATCGTAGAGGTGAGCATTGAGTGATCATGCGTATCAAAAATCGAAAATCAAAAAGTATCCAGAATCTCAATACACAAAACATAAATGTCTCACTATGGAGCTGTCCCGTGAGCATCTACCACTGAGCTATACCCCCCACTAAGCTACCCCATGCGTATATTTCACAACAACATGAATCATACATAGTATGCAATAGCGAGAGTAGTCTACAACGGTTGAGGTGAGACCGTGAGACGTCTTTTTTCCAGTGCGTTGAGTGCACGTTCCGCATCGCGCGACGCGAGCTGCTGCAGTTTGAGGTGGGTGCAAAAGGTGCGGTCAGTCTATCAATTCAAAAGTGTTTCGAAGGGATCGTAAGGCATTCCGAAGTGTTCGGGGGTATTCGGGAGTGTTCCGAAGGCAATGCGAGAGTGTTTTGAGGGCAATTCGCAAGGCAATTCCGTAGTGTTTCGCAGGCTTTCGGGAGTGTTTCGAAGAGACTGACCGCAACTAAAGTGCAATCTAGTGGTTGATCCTCGCATTGCAGCTGCCGGTGTGCGCCGCTCTCCGCTTCGATCTCCTTCCACCGCGCTCCCACCTACAACCACACTACAACAAACTCCTGTTTGGCGCCGTGTAATCATTGTTAGCAACGATTGGCTATTCCACGGATGTAGACGAGATTGTTTGTTTTCATTGTTCTAGTCAACGAATAAAGATTTCGATTTTCGCTATTTCGGCCCAGTTTTGTCATTGTTTTATAGTGAACAGTGCTGTTTGTCGTTTTAGGGTTTTGCGGTGGTCCCACCATTCACGAGACCGACACGCCGCTCAGCCCGCGCCTCGCCGACGCTGATATTGTTGACTCGCACGTGTATGAAGTGTGTTTAACCGCCATATACATTGTGGATTCTATTTGTCGATGTTTTGAATGCATTCTTTATTCTCAGGTGCAGCACATCTACTTTCCGGCGTGTCCGGAGTGTCTGTGGGCGGTCTTGGCCTTTCGCATGACGCGGGCGGAGCGACGGGGACAGGGACAGTAGGCGGCGTCGCCGCCGGGCGCGCCGTCCTCTCCGGGCGCTCCCGGATGACCGGGCGCTCCGGCGCGTCCCGGCTGGCCGGACGGTCCCGGGGGTCCGGGAGGTCCGGGCGGTCCCATGCGCGGCGACGCTCCCGGCTGTCCGTTGTTGCCGGGCGCTCCCACCATTCCGGGGGGTCCGGGCGGTCCGGGACGGGCGACTCCCTTCGATCCGTTGCGTCCCGGCTGTCCCGGGTGTCCCGGCATTCCGTCGTGTCCCGGGTTTCCGGCGTCTCCGGGAGGTCCCGGAGGTCCGGGCGGTCCGGCCTCGTTTCCGCCGTACGCGTCGGCTCCCGGCTGTCCGTTGGGTCCGGGCAGTCCGGGCTGTCCAGAGGGTCCGGGCGGGCCGGGAGGTCCCGCAGGGCACTGCATGCATCCGTGGCCGACCTCGGGCACGCCGAGCGCGTTCAGTCCGGGCGGTCCGCGCTTTCCGGCCTGTCCCGGCTGTCCGCTCTCGCCCCTCGCTCCCGGGGGTCCGGGCGGTCCGCGGGGGCACGTGTTCGAAGCGGCGTTGCACTGACACTGCTGCTGAAAAAAAGAGAGATTGAGAGTGACTAGACAGTAGACAACGCACATCCTGACGGCGCGCGCGCTTTCCGAGCAGCGAGCGGAACTTGCGCGTGTGCGTCACCTCTCCGGCGTGCGCGGCGCGACGCTCGCGAACCTGTAGAGTATTGATTTGTTAATAAGTTATCGATTTTCGCTCACCTCCGGGTTGTGGATGTCGTAGACGGTCATCATGTCCTTCCACGCGCTGTTCGCCACCACCTGAAGTTATACGGTAATAGCACTGGGATTACGGTACCTTGAAGCGCGGCATACGGTAAGATTACTGTAGGATTACGGTACCTTGAACTGCGCCATGTCCTTCTCGACGTCGGACTGCATCTGGTTGATGTCCTGGTAGAGGAACATGGAGAGTACGAGGCAGACGGCCACCGTCGTCGCTGAGATCGCGACTGCGCCCTGCGCAACGAGACGGGCCGACATCTGCGAGGGTACATTACATTACATTACAATAATTATGAGGAGAATAATACAAAGAGAGTATGACATGTGAACTGTAATTTGGTAGAAAGTATCCGAATATCTAGAAGCGCTACAGTAATGTGCAAGGCAGCTCACCTTTCCGAAGAGAAGTCGACGACTCTGCTGTTTCGCATCGATGACTCGTTTATATGCGGGGTGCTTGCTGGAATTTCACTTGAAAGAACTGCCATTTTTCGCGTCTCCGAATGGCTGCTCACTCAAATTTCGCGGCGGGCCGAAAAAGCGGCGAGATGGTTTCTGTTTTGGCACGGAGAGAGAGTGAGATTGCATTCTCCACGCTCTCGCACTTTTTCCCCAATGTTGTGCGCGCATCGCAAACCGGTAGTCCTTTTTACTCCCCGTTCGCTCGAGAGACATAATTGTGTGCGGGGAAAGTTCTTTATCGTTGTAGTGGTCAGCGTCGCTAACATTAGATCATTCGAGTTAGTTTCGTGCGTACACGTCTCCGCTATTCTTTCTCCCCGTCGCTCGTCTTCTCGCGGGACACGGGCAGTAGGACGCGTCTCCTCCCGGCTGGCCGCCCATTCCCGGCGCTCCTCCCGCCCCCGCAAGCCCCGCCCTTCCTGGATTACCGGACTGCCCGGGAGCGCCCATCGCTCCGGGATACGATGGCTGAGTCTTGCCGGGGGTCCCCATTGGTCCGGATGGTCCCCTAGCACCGGGCTGTCCGCGCGGTCCCCGAACACCCCTGGAGACGGTTCCCCGTCCGCCGGGTGGTCCAGTGCGTCCGCTTCTGCCGGGCGATCCCGCACTGCCCGCATCTCCCATAGGTCCGGGCGACCCAGCCGCTCCCATTCCTCCTCTTCCATACGGAGACATGCCAGGCGCACCACTCGGTCCCGGTGGGCCCGCGGGACCATCGGGTCCCCGCACTCCAGGCGGACCCATGGGACAGACGATACATCCCGACGGTGACATATCGCCGTAGATGGACGGTGTTCTGCCGGGTTGTCCGGGTTGTCCGGGAGGTCCGGCGTGTCCGGCGAGTCCCGGCTGTCCGGGTGCGCCGCGCGGCCCGGAGGGACAGTGCGATGGCTGCGGCCCACAGTTGCACTGCGCCAGCTGAACAAAACTGATACATGGTGATTTTCTTGATAACTGATTTGATTAACTTGATTAACGTATTAATTGATAACTGATTTTGATTATCTATGGATAACTGCGGTAATTCTGGAGCTGATACATGCATCAAAACCTGAACCGTAAGAGACGGGTACACAGGTGCACAACCGAACAGAACTGATACATGGTGACTTTTCCTACCTGGTGCCCTCGCGGCTCCCTCCTCTTCTGCTGGCCGATTTCACCAAAGTGCAGGGCGCGCGTCTCTCGCAGAAGGGCCGAGGGAGAAGGAGACATCTCCTCCCAGGCACGAGACGAGTAGAACTGTGGGGGAAAAGCAATACCACGTATGTCACATAAAGTGAGTTTTATCATTCAATCAATATTAATGAAGTTCTACCAATCTATCAATATAACAGTAGGCACTGTATTACTGTACTTTTACGTAATCTGTGTGCTTCGAGATGAACATTCGAAAAAGAGCTACTCACCGCAAACTCGTCCATATCTCGCATAGCGTCTTCTTGAAACTGGCTGATGTCTCGGAGGGCTAAGACCACGGATACGACGGAGAAACATAGCAGCAAGGCAGAGCCGGCAGACAACGCCGCTATCACGCGAGAGTGCTGAACGCCATCTCCCTCTCTCTCCCTCTCTCTCTCTCTCTCTCTCTCTCTCTCTCCCTTTTTCTCTTCACTCACCGTCCGCAGCATAGCTAGATGAAAGTGATATGAGGAAGGAGGCGCGCGGTGAGTACTTATATCCGAGCGGATGGGTATTATAGTACTGGTTTCCTTGAGGCTGGTATTAGCCCAGGCTTATAGTGACAGTTTCCGGTGAGTGCGCACGTAACTGGAGAAAAAAATGCGAATGTGGGAAGAGAACGTCAGAGTAGGTGAATGGAAAACTGCAAAGTCCATAATAAAAATTTATCTGTATAACCTTAAACAAACATATACAAACAATCTCTATGATTCAGAAGAGATCTGCGCGCACACACAGTCACCGGGCCTGCAAGTGAACTTGACAACTTCGCCTCTCACATTCCCCATTTCTTCTCCCTCAAAGTATAGTCAATCTCTTCGCAACAGCCCTTTCAAAACGAAGTCAGTATCGAAGGAAGTTTCGAAGAGACTGACTTCACACTCACCTGTTCACTTCTTGATAGGGCACACAATAGGCGCCTTGTCCTTGCTGCCCAGTAGTGGCAGTGGAGTGGAGAGTTCGGACCGCGCCGCGCCGCCCTTGCGCCACGAAGACGGCTCGATCAGCTGAAACAACAGATCTCTCTCTCTCTCTCTCTCTCTCTCTCTCTCTCTCTCCCTCACCATTCTTCCATCCCCAGCCGTCTCGATGCGGATGCCCCACGCCTCTGTGACGCGTTCGGGACGCCACTCCTCCCACGTCCTGCAACCATCATCTATAGTTCGACGCTCGCCATGAGTTACGCGCGTTGGGGTAGATCAGAGGGAGACGGAGAGTAAGCTCTCGGCAAAAGCGCGCAAAACAAGAGAGGCAGACGGTTATGGCACCGTACTTTGAACTGCAAGCGAGGTAGATCGAAAACCATCGCTCTGGCGCAGAGTATATCACCCATCACCCTGTCTCACCTGTGTTTCTCTCGTCTCGCCATCGCTCGCTCGCTGCGTCTCTCAGCTAGAATCTGCAGCAGCTTAGCCGCCGCGCCCTTCGGAGGTCTGCATGAATGGATGAGAGAGAGAGAGATAAAGAGACAGAGAGAGACAGAGAGAGAGAGAAGAGAGAGAGAAGAGAGAGAGAGAGAGAGAGAGAGAGAGACTCGCCGCTTGGACGGTTTAGGCGGCGGTGACTGAGGTTGTTCGACGGACGGTCGGCGGAAGAGCTGCGCGCTAGGGAGCGAGGCGGCTGATGACACTCTGCAAATCTCTCATCTCTCTCTCTCCCCCCTCTCTCCCTCTCTCTCTCTCTCTCCCTCCCTCCCTCCCACCTGGATATACTGCCCACTCCGATCGTATCTTCCAGCTCTCCCTCCTGTGACGACGCGTCCACAATCTCCGCTCCCACATCCCCCACTCTCATCTGTGTCGCCTCGCACTCATCGATGGGCGGGTGCTCGAGGGGCGGGGCTTCGCGGAAAGCGGGCGGGATATGCGCAGACATGTCCACATGAAACGAGCGACAAGTGGGCGGAGCTCGAGTGGGTGGCGCCTTCTCGGGAGAATCGTCGAACATGTCCTTCTCGAATTCTTCGTCGACACGCGCAATCTTCGGTCGGCTGGGCGCATCGAAGTCGTCCGACTGAACACATGAATAGAGAATAGTCTGAATAGAGAATAATAGAGAAAAAGATACACAAATACACTCACTCTACCCGGAAAGACGCGCCGCCTCGCTGCACGCTGCTCGAGAACCGCTGCCGGCAGCGCCAGCTCCCTTCTTCTCCTGCTCCACTGCTCCTTCTCCTCCTTCCTGCTCCACTGATCCTGCTGCCTTATGCTCTTCTGCACCTCCTCCACTTTCCTTCTTCCCTGCTCCTGCTCCTCCCTTCCACCTGGCTTCTCCACCGTCCTCCCCTGCTCCTGCTCCCTTCTCCCTCTCCGCTGCTCCATCATAGCTCGTATGTGCGCCTTTCGCTCCTCGAAAAAGCGCTCGCCCATTCGCTTCAGCGGAGACGGCGGCCGTTTCACTGCCGCGTCCCAAAAACAAATAATCAATACCAATCAATAATCAATACTGCCCCCGCACCTCAAACATGTCATGCGACGACGAGGCCGAGTGGATCTTATCGAGTGTCGGAGTGCGCTTCTGAAATGTTAAGTGGGCGGGGCACGAATAGGCGGGACCGCATATTCTCGAGAGAATCACTCACACGAGCAAACGAGTTGTGGAACTGCCGGTTGATTTCGGAGGACTGTCGTCTGACAGGAATACGACTGGCCGATTGGGGTCCAGAGTGGGAGCGGACGGGGCGGGGCGTGGATGAGGAAAGGACCTGCACCTCCCGCCAGTCGCCCGCACCATCACTACTACCACTCTCCTCCACAACCACTCGCCGTTTCTTCCGCCCGCTCAGACTCGGGTCGAACGAGCCGCTAAACATCCCTGAAACCGACAACCATACATGCATATTAGTGTTGGGTCGATTAAGTAATGTTCGATTAATGATTAACGATTAATCGAAAAATTAATCGAAACCTTCGATTAACGATTGATTGATTAATCGTTTATCGAGAAATCGTCGATTAATCGATTAACGATTAATCGTTAATCGAACTTTTGTCGATTAATCAATTAATGACTAATTTCCAATCATGTTTCCGTAGCTTGATGTGAACATTTACCATAAACAGTTCATTTCTGAGAAAATGTGGCTTATTTACGCTCTAGGAAACGAAAAGTGTACCGAAATTGAGAAATATACTTTCGATTTAATCGAGATTATTTCGATTAATCGAATAACGATTAATCGTTAATCGAACTTGTTTCGATTAATCGATCAACGATTAATCGTTAATCGAAACATGTTCGATTAATCGATTAATCGACCGATTATATATATTTATTCTAATTGCATCAACAATTATTATACAAGATCAAGGTTTAGAAAACTCTTTAAGTTTACAAAACTCTTAATCGATTAATCGAGCTGATTAATCGAAAATTAATCGAAAGTCGATTAATCGACCCAACACTAATGCATATACGATTCTAGATAAATATTTGCTTTGATTCGAAATCAACACTATAGCAAATCGCAAACAAGAATGGCAGATACACACAGTGGTCAATGAACCATTATCGTCACACGCAATGCATTGAAATAAATACTTTTATTACTCTCTCAGAGGCGAATCGCACAGAACAAAAAAAACTCTGGAACAGTTTGGCAGGCAATAAACAATTCTTAACTCAATACATTACGAATATTAAACACCCGACGAAACCCAATCACATCACCTTAAACAAAGCTACCGAGTACGTAACGCAAAGGCACGAGAAGAAAGAAGCGTTCTACCTTCCACCCATCCTCCTTCTCGCCAGCAATTACATGAATATGAAGTACAAGCTCCACCCCTCAGAACCCTGCTCCTTCTCCCTTCTCCTCTAGTTCTTCCTCCTCCTGTTCATGACGACTGCTGCCTGCTCCTCGCTCTGCTCGAATCCACTCGGCTCCTGCAGTGCCTTCAGCCGCTCCTCGGCCGCCGTCTTCAGAACCGGCGGCGGCGACGTCGCGATCAGATTCTCCAGGTACGCCACCTCGTCCTCCCTCTGAAAAATACACCGTCAAATGTAGCTACACTACCCAGTGGGCCATCAAAACAACAATACAACGCAATTTCTGATGGAAACTTTACCCACCGACAGCGAGGCGATCATGAATAGTTAAAGCTTCAAAAACCGTTTTCTATAGAGTAGTATCGGCAGATACACTTCCAAGTGTCATAATCAGGTTCACAATACCAATAATCATAAGTACAGTAACCCACCGCCAGCGCGGCGATCAGCTCGAGCATGGCATCCGGCTGTCCGCCCACCAGCGCGTAGAGTGCGGGGGTGAGGGCGGGCGGGCGGAGCGTGGTGCCAACGAGGAGCACACGCGCCGCCTGCTCGCACGCAGCCGCGCCGCGCTGCAATCCAGACAATCACGAGTCATTCCCAAATTGCCTGTTAGTATACATGTAGCTGCTCAGATTGAGGTAGGACAGTAATATCACTGACCGGCAGTCGCCTAGAGGCGCGCTTGCGCAAACGTATTGTGTCGATGATAATATTATACTAAACGAACTCATCCCCCACTGACCGGCAGCCTTCTGACGTCCTTGGCCGTCTCCTTGACGAGTTTGTCGGGGAAGGAGATGAGGCGCTCGGCCAGCCACGACACACTCGATGACGAGGCGGACAGAAGGCGGTGCGGGGTGGCGCCTGCAGTTTGTGTTTGTTAATGGATATCAAATCAATGTATTTATGTAATGATAAATAGCTGCGCAGTCACCATCATAATCTTAGTCAAACCCATGATAATCAAACCAAATCCCTTATCCGGAAAATGGAATTTGCGGGGTGGCGCATGCAGTCGCAGTCGCACACACACACACACACACACTGTCTGATCCCCTGATCATCACATCACCTGTCTCGCCTGTAGACCTGTCCGATAATCGCATCAACATATCTCGACTCACCCGGCATAGTCTTGAGCAGCTTGGGCACGGCCGCTTCCGCTCTCTTCTCTGGTTGACCGGCCGCGAACAGCGAGATGTAGAGGGAAACGGCCGCCGGCGACGGGGGCAGCACCGGCAGAACCTGTAATGCGATTGATGCATTTCTAAGGCGTTGTATTTCGCAAAAAAAAAACAAGTGTGGTTAGGTTAGTCTCTTCAAACGCAGTAGAAAGTGAGTTTTGTAGACTTATTACTACAATATTGCATAATATATATCCCATATCCAATCTCCGTCTCTAACCTGTTGTCTGAGCTGCTTGTGCAGTCTCTCGGGCTCTGCTCGCAGCACGCCCGCGTGTCCCCTCTCCTCTACCACACCTAGCAACTCCTCCTCCGAACGACTAAACATCGACATTATTGTTGTTGTTGAAACTATGCTTCACCATCGTTCGTTTTCATAGTTGCTGAAAGAGAGCGATACGATAATATGTTCGGATAAGATAATATGATAAGGATATTAATCACACCTGGTGATGAGATGTTCGAGTGAGGCAAAGTGCACCGGCCAGACATCCATCTTCCACTCGCCAGCCAACTCCAACGCGTCCTGCCACTCCTGCGCAGAGTCCGTCCTGCAGTCGATACGTCAATACGACAACTCGTCAATGAGTCAATCAATCAATTTCTTACATAGTAGACGACTTTTACCACTGTAAAATGCTATCAATCCATAAATCTCAGTAAAAAAAAATCAACACTCACATGGCCAGTCCAATGATCGTCTCCCGCCTGTACTCGACGTCCTCGACGAATCGCTCGCGGCTACAACCTGCAACACGCATACTCACACATCCCAGGTCTCCCAAGTGCGATCAAAGTGGGGTCAGTCTCTTCGAAAAAGCCTCTTCGAAACACGTAGTTTGGTCGTGTTACGAAGCCGTTTCGAAGTCAGAGTCAGGATCGAAGGGAGTTTCGAAGAGACTGACCGCTACTTTATAGTTTTATTCAGGGAGATAGTTGGGGCCTCTGTGCATTTGACTACAGAAATGAAGATACTCATTTTCCGTGCGGTACCACACACCGGGCAGTCAGTGAAAATGATCTCGCAGGCTGCAATTTTGAAAGCGCATGCTCATTTCTGGACGCAATTGGAAGGGTACGAGATCATTTTCACCGACTGCCCGGTGCGTGGTCCCGCACGGAAAATGAGTATCTTCATTTCTGTAGTCAAATGTACAATGCCCCCAACTATCTCCCTGAAGAAAACTATACAGCCGATCTCACTCTCCCATCAAGTTGCGGTCGTCTCTCTTTCCTTTCGAATCACCCCCCCCCCCACACTCCCGAATTGCGGTTCGGAATGTCTTGCTATTTTCTTAAATACTCTCTAACGCTCCCAAACACATCGAAAAGCCTCCCATCAGTGTCCCATCAAGCCGTTCGAATCGGGCCGAGAACACGCAGAAACACTTGGTGCCGAAAAGACTGTCCCCGCCCGCCTCCACTCACCATACTCTCCCAGTCTATCCAGTGCCGTCTCCCCCTCCCTGTCTCCCCCTCCACCCATCAGACGAGCCGGCGCGACTCCTGCCAACCGCGACAGCGGCACGCCGTCGCGATGCACCACGCGGCGCAGCGAGTGCTCGTATCTGGAAACTGCCTTGATGAACATGTTCTATTACTGGATCTCCAGGCAGCAGTAGCAGAGCCACTACATATTCTATTGATGTCCTATTACTGGCACTCCCGACTTCAACGTTGACAAAATTCAGTTCAGAAACTCTACTATGTATATCGTCGTACTGCTCGTATCTGGTAATTTCCATGATGAACATGTTCTATTACTATTACTGGTTCTCCCGACTTTGACGGATCAGTCAAATGATTTGTAAAAATTTGCTCTGACATGGAGCAGTAGCAGTAGCAATGCATATGATAGTCACACTCACCGCATCAAGAACTCGTTTCTCGTCCAGTGCCTTCCCGTGTACTGACTGGTCTTCCTCCCGTTCTCCTTCTCCTCCTCTCGCTCCTCCTTCTCCCCTCCATTCTCCTCCTCCTCTCCAATATTGGCAGCGAGTGCGAGGCAGAGAGCAGCGGTCGCCGACACTCGCGACAGCCGGATCGCCGCGGTGAGAGCGTCTTCTGAACCATCTCTCTCTCCTTCTCCTTCTCCTTTTCTCTCTCTCTCTCTCTCTCTATCTCTATCTATCTCTCTCTCTCTCTCCCCCTCTATCTCTCTCTCCCACCCTCTCCACTCACCCTGCTCTCCTCCCCTGGCGCGCTCGCATATCGCCGTCACTCCGCCCGCATCTCCCTCCCACTTTTCCACTTCCGTATACATCGGATCCAACACGAGATCCTCTCCCACCACCTGAAAGAGCAGAGCGATTATAGTGTGTTCACAAGACGATTCCATCAACCGCCTTCATGTTTCGAAATGCGAGAGACAATGGAAAAGCTACAGGCAACTTGAAATCTATAATATAAGGCTACATTCCGTACCCTGCACTCACCTCCTTCTCCTGCTCCTCCTCCCCCCTCTGCTCCATCCGGCTCCTGCCGGCCCTGTCCTCCTCCACTGTCTGCATCGTCTCCGCCAGCTGGTCTTCCGTCGCGTTCAGCAGCGCACACGCGTACACCTCCTCACGCATCTGAATCGAAAAGGATCTTCGTGATAGAAAGGATAAAAAACAGACAGACGCGGATACTAAAGTAGCTGTCAGTCTCTTCGAAACGCTTCCGAAACACGACTAAACAGTGTGTTTCGAAGGCGTTTCGAAGGGGCTCTTTCGAAGAGACTGACCACACCTTAATCACTATACTCTATACTACCGAAAAGGGATCTAAAATGACTTTCCAGATAACCCGATAACGTATGGAAACGTAGTCAAAAGTGAAAAAAACACGACTCACCTCCTCCAAGAACCTCGTATCGAGAATGCGCATGCACAGCTCGTGCACCACCGGAATCCTGCAACTCTTCTCTCTCCCTCTCTCTTTCTATCTCTCTCTCCCTCTCTCCCTTCCTCCCTCCCCTCTCAACCCACCTCCTCGCCTTGTCGATCACCTCCTCCATGTATCTCTTGAGCACCGTCTCGTCTCCCGCCCGCACAGCAGCCAGTGCGGCGAGTGAGAGGGCCGTCGCCACCGGGGTCTCCACGCCCAGCAGGAGAGCCACGCGCGCCAGCTTCTTGCCCTCAACAAGCGAGGGTGCGAGAGAGAGAGAGGGGGGGGGAGAGAGAGAGACAGACAGAGAGAGAGAGAGACCTGCTTGTAGTTGCCGGGCACAGCCACAAGGTCCTCCAGCAACACCAGCGAGTCGCACATCTGCAGCTGGACCGGGAGCCTGGAAATGAAAAATGAATCACTTCCCTCTCTTTCTATACATCTGTCTACCTCATCGACCTCTCTACCTATGTCTACCTCTCTCTCCTCTCTCTCTCTCTTTCTATACCTCCCTCCCTCCCTCCCCTCCCTCTCCCTCTCTCCCTCCTTGCCCCCCCCCCTCTCTCTAACTCTCTCTCTCACACACTATATCTCTCTTCTCTCTCTTTCTATCCCTCCCTCCCCTCCCTCTCCCTCCCTCCCTTGCCCTCTCTAACTCTCTCTCTCCCTATTTCTCTCTCTCTCCCTCCCTCTCCCCACCTCTGACTGCCGAGCTCCACCGCGGCATCGATGACGTCCAGCCGCTTGACCCACTCGGCCACCCGCTTGCCGGCAGCCCCGCGCGCCGCCTCTGCCAGCTGACGCGCGCGCAACAGCAGCGGGTCGCCGCCGCTCTCCGCTTGCGTCACGCACTCGGACGACTTCCAGAGAAGAACCTGGAGGGAGAGCTTGCGAGAGGGAGAGAGAGAGAGAGAGAGAGAGAAAAGAGAGAGAGACTCACATCCGCACTGGCCTCCCTGCCGAGCCGCACTCCCTGGCCGGCGTCCTCTCGCCGCAGCGTGAGCAGCAGCCGCATCTGCTCCACGTCTCCGGACGACTCCTCGTCCGATAGGAACTCCCTGCAATGACGCGGTAAACAACAACAAACAAACAAACAACAACAACAACAAACGCTCACTTGGCGACAATCTCCAGCGCCGCCTCCTTGGTGATGAGCTGCGCGTAGATGGTCGATGCCAGCTGCAGCACGTCATCTCTGCAACACAGGTGCTCCACATTTCCACATTATTTCAAATCTTGCGTGACATGTGACTCGTAACATTCACATAATGGTCACGTCCAAACATCTCTTACATTTTAGGAAATGACATTAGAGAGGGCGCGCAGCGCCCTCTCTCTTGGGTTAAAATAAGGCTCGCGCCAGAATTTTCAAGTAGCGATATCCAAAGGACATGTTAGCAACAATGTGAAGTCTTCCAATTTATGTTAGTTAGATTCGCACGGTTCCATAGGGCAGATCACTAATTGACGGCATCTTTGTATCTTTTCTCCGAAAGAAGTTATGAGCGATCTCGCACTCGCACTAGGCGAAAGGCCAGCGTGTGGGTGGGTGGGTGGGTGGGTGGGTGGGTGTCGTTTCCAGTCACGCTAGCTGATAGCTAGCCCTCTGCTGGCGGGCGAGCGCGAGAGCACGCGAGAGAGCACGCTGTTTGGAGAGAGACAGATGTACTTTGGTGGCTGCGATCAGTAGGAATTTAGTAAGGGGAGAGAGAAAGAGAGAACGAGAGAACGAGAGAACGAGAGAACGAGAGAACGAGAGAACGAGAGAACGAGAGAACGAGAGAAAAGGAGAAAAAGAGAGGAGGGAAGGAGGGAAGGAGAGACGGAGAGAACGAGAGAACGAGAGAACGAGAGAAGGATAGAAAGAGAGAACGAGAGAACGAGAGAACCAGAGAAAGAGAGAAAGATATAAAAAGAGAACGAGAGAGCTAGAGAACGAGAGAAAGAGAGAAAGGGAGAAGGAGGGAAGGAGGGATGGAGAGAAGAAGAGAAGGATAGAAAGAGAGAACGAGAGAACTAGAGAACGAAAGAAAGAGAGAAAGAGAGAAAGAGATAAAGAGAGAACGAGAGAAAGCGAGAACGATATAACGAGAGAATTAGAGAACGAGAGAAAGAGAGAATGGGAGGAGGAGGGAAGGAGGGAAGGAGAGAAAGAGAGAAAGAGAGAACGAGAAAACGAGAAAACGAGAGAAAGAGAAAACGAGAGAAAGAGAGAACGATATAACGAGAGAGCTAGAGAACGAGAGAAAGAGAGAAAGGGAGAAGGAGGGAAGGAGGGATGGAGAGAAGAAGAGAAGGAGAGAAGGAGAGAACTAGAGAAAAAAGAGAAAGAGAGAAAGAGAGAAAGAGAGAAAAAGAGAAAGAGAGAAAGAGAGAAAGAGAGAAAGAGATAATGAGAGAACGAGAGAAAGAGAAACCGATAGAAAGAGAAAACGAGTGAAAGAGAGAACGATATAACGAGAGAACTAGAGAACGAGAGAAAGAAAGAAAGTGAGAAGGCGGGAAGGAGGGAAGGAAAGAAGGAGAGAACGAGACAACGAGAGAACGAGAGAACGAGAGAACGAGACAACGAGACAACGAGAGAACGAGAGAACGAGAAAACGAGAGCACGAGAGAACGAGAGAAAGAGAGAACGATATAACGATATAACGAGAGAAATAGAGAACGAGAGAAAGAGAGAAAGAGAGAAGGAGAGAAGGAGGGAAGAAGAGAAGGAGAGACGGAGAGAACGAGAGAACGAGAAAACGAGAGAACGAGAGAAGGATAGAAAGAGAGAACGAGATAAAGAGAGAACGAGAGAACGAGAGAACGAGAGAACGAGAGAACGAGAAAACGAGAGAAAGAGAGAACAAGAGAAAGAGAGAACGAAAGAAAGAGAGAACGATATAACTAGAGAACGAGAGAACGAGAGAAAGAGAGAAGGAGGGTGGTAGGAGGGAAGGAGGGAAGAAGAGAAGGAGAGACGGAGAGACGGAGAAAACGAGAGAACGAGAGAACGAGAAACGAGAGAACGAGAGAACGAGAGAACGAGAGAACGAGAGAAAGAGAGAAAGAGAGAACGAGAGAAAGAGAGAACTGGAGAACTAGAGAAAAAGAGAAAGGGAGAAGGAGGGAAGGAGGGAAGGAGAGAAGAAGAGAAGGAGACACGCGAGAACGAGAGAACGAGAGAACGAGAGAACGAGAGAACGAGAGAACGAGAGAAAGAGAGAACGAGAGAAAGAGAGAAAAGAGAGAAAAGAGAGAACGAGAGAAAGAGAGAAAAGAGAGAAAGGGAGAAAGAGAGAACGAGAGAACGAGAGAACTAGAGAACGAGAGAAAGAGAGAAAGGGATAACGAGAGAACGAGAGAAAGAGAGAACGAGAGAAAGAGAGAACGAGAGAAAGAGAGAAGGAAAGAAGGAGGGAAGGAAGGAAGGAGGGAAGGAGAGGAGGAGAGGAGGAGACAAGGGGAGAAGGAGAGAAGGAGGGAAGGAATGGGAGGAGAGAAGGAGGAAAGGAGAGGAGGAGAGAAGGAAAGAAGGAGAGAAGGAGGGAAGGAATGGAAGGAGAGAACGAGAGAACGAGAAAATATCGAATAAATTTGAAATGAAATTGATGAAATAATGAGAGAAGAACATGTTACATGTATGAAGACGAGAGAGAAAATTTCTATGAAATTCAACAAAAGGACATATATTATCTTTTAAAAGTACTTCCGTAAAAAGTGTTGTTTGTGTTAACCTGATTCAAGAAAAGCGCATGCATATATTATTAATTTTCGAAAAATCAAATCGTAAACACCTGAACATGAAAACTAACACAAACTTGCTCTTTCAAAACGTTGAATAATTTTTGAATAATTAATGTTGAATAATTCCATGTTTTATTTTTTTGACATTTTTATACCTGAAACATTGAGTCAAACAACATCACGAATAACATTTTATTTTACTGATAAACCATAAATAATAAACCGCAAAAAACACTAAATAAACAAAACAATCGTATTATTCTGAATGTTACGTGTAACTATTCTATATTCGTTTGAAAGAGCAAGTTTGTGTTAGTTTTCATGTTCAGGTGTTTACGATTTGATTTTTCGAAAATTAATAATATATGCATGCGCTTTTCTTGAATCAGGTTAACACAAACAACACTTTTTACGGAAGTACTTTTAAAAGATAATACGGGATTCCATTTTTCCTTCCTGCGAAACTGTGGGAAAAACCGACGGAATTCCATATTCCATCGATCATGTTTGCGATTCCAAATAAACATTAGAGAGGGCGCGCAGCGCCCTCTCTTTTGGCTTAGGATAGGGCTCGCGCCAGAATTTTCAAGAAGCGATATCTCAAGGTCATGTTAGCAACAATGTGAACTGATCTAATTCATGTTAGTTAGATTCGCACCGTTCCGTAAGACAGATCATTGGTCGTGGGCATCTTTGTATCTTTTCTCCGAAAGAAGTTATGAGCGATCTCGCGCACCCATGAGGCGAGAGGCCAGCGTGTGGGTGGGTGTCGTTTCCAGTCACTCTGACTCTCTGCCGAAAGCGTACTCTCTCGCGTTTTCTGCGCGTGTTCTCCAACTAGCACTTTGAGTGTAGTTCGCCCCGCCGCCACCAGCGTCTAATTCGCGCCGGGTTTGCGTTGTTTTGGGTCCGCCAACTATAACCAGGAGAAAGAGCGCAGTAGGCGCGACTCCGAACGGTAGTGAGAAAATATGTGGGGAAAAACGTTTTGTGAAACGTAACGGCGATCCGAAACGTAACGTGTGATCTGTGGTACATGAGAGTAAGAAGAGAGAGAGAACGGCCGAGAGTTTGTGTTAGTATTTGTAAACGTTGATAGAAGAGCAGAAAGATATAAAGAGACAGAGAGAGAAGGGCAGAAAGTGAGAGTGAGAGAGAGAGAGAACAGTGAAAGAGAGAGAAGGAACAGTGAAAGAGGGAGTGAGAGATAGTAGTTTTTGATATAATCCAGATGAATAGTCATAATTCAGCACATATTCAAAATTTCTATGAAATTTAACAAAAGGACATATATTTTCTTTAAAAAAAATACTTGCGTAAACACATGAACTTTGTCTTATCCCAATGCACATGCATATGCATAAAACGTTTACAAATACTAACACAAACCTGCGCATTCGGGAAAGTTCTGTTGATACTAACCAGTGAACACAACGATATACAAGTGAACAGAGAATAAGGATTAAGTAAGAAATAGGAGAGATAAGAGAGAAAGAGAGGAGAGAGAGGTGCAGGTTTGTGTTAGTATTTGTAAACGTTTTATGCATGTGCTTTTGCTGCATTGGGATAAGACAAAGTTCATCTGTTTACGCAAGTACCTTTTAAAGAAAATTTGATTTTGATTTGATTTGATTTGTAATGTAATGTTTATCGTAATCGACAAGGATAGGCATACACGGGATAATTGAATCGATTTCCGTTCAAAACGTGACTTATCCCACCCGCCCACCTCAGCGTCTCCCAGTCGCACTCGGCCATCCTGCCCTCGTTGTGTCGCCGCGCCTCGGCCGCGCCCCGACCCGCCATCTGGACCAGCAGGCGCTCGCACGCCGCCCTCTCCCGAAGACTCGCCACGAGCACCGAGAATCTAGGAGGATGCATCTCTCCCCCCCCCCTTCTCTCTCTCCCTCTCTCTCTCTCTCCCTCTCTCTCTCCTCACCTCGGCTTGACATTGTGCGCATGGAGCGCGTGAAGGGCCGAGCAGAGGTCAGCGTCGACACCCAGACGGCGGAGAGACGACAACAGCTCCAAGCCGGTGGCCTGAAGGATCTCGATGAGAGAGAGAGAGAGATGCGAGAGAGAGAGCGCGCGCGCACCTGGTAGTTCTCTAGACACTCCCTCACTAGCGCATCGTCCACCAGATCCGGTCGGTGCTGCCGCAGCGCCGTCAACACCTACAACCACACAATCAATATAGTTTGGTAGATCATATCAAATATAAAACGATCCGATCACAAATACACTTTACCTAAACTTTCAATCCGTCCCACCTGCACACTGTTCTCGGTCTTGCCGATCAGCAGTCGGCGCAGTGCCTCCCTTCCCCCTCCCTCCCCCTCGCCCCGCCCCTTCCACTCGAGAAGAGAGATGACGCGAGGCAGCTGCGCGGCCAGGTCCGCGTCGCACATCTGAACCAATCAAAGTAGCAACGTACCACATCTGATGATTCGATCAATAAATCAATCGATGACTTCTCCCTCGCCCCACCCACCTGCATGTAGTGCTGTGCGATCGCGTCCGTGCCCGCCGCTTCGAATGCGTCCATCGACGTCTTCACCAGCTGGCAGCCCTCCACAAAAGACTCGTACTGCAGCCAGCACTCACGGTCAGGGGACATCTGGAATGCTACTCTGTGTTTCACAATGTCCATTTCCACCGACAACCATGGTAGTTGTTGTTGTTATTATTATTGATTGATTGATTGGTAGTCGCTATACACATGTGGGGTAAGAAGTGAAAACGCTGTAAAAGATCTACAGAAAGTCTAGTGACGAGCGAGTGAGTGAGTGAGTGAGCGAGTGAGTGAGTGAGTGAGAGAGAGACGATACCGTACCTCGAACCCGTGCTGGGCGGCTATTCCAAACAATGCGACGGCGTGGGCGGGCAGCCCGCACTCGCGGTCGATGAGGCGGGCGCGCGAGCGACACCACGAGGGGAAGCACGACGACAAGGGAGAGGTGCACCTGAAAGGAGTGGACAGAAGTTAGGTGCGGTCAGTCTCTTCGAAATCGATTCCGAAGTGTTTCGAAGGGATCGCAAGGCATTCCGAAGTGTTCGGGAGTGTTCGGGAGTATTCCGAAGGCAATTAGGGAATGTTCCGAGGGCGATTCGCAAGGCAATTCCGAAGTGTTTCGCAGGCGTTCGGGAGTGTTTCGAAGAGACTGACCGCAACTTAATCATATGAACACTACGATTTCATTGTTCGACTTGTATCTTCTATTTAACACATCAATTGTTTAGTTATGAAAGATTGAAAAAAGGTAAAGGTATCCCCCGGATTCAAGAGAGTCACTCTGCGGAGGGGGTCGAAGGAGGACTCACGGCCCCGATAGTTGCACAGCGCGCCTCACAGAGAGAGCGGCTGGCGCGCAGGCTGCCCCGCGAGTGAATGAGCGCGTAGCGATTTCAAGAGAGAAATTATCGCGCTCAACCGCTTGCTGGCAAATTCGCAAAAGAGCAGAGCGTCGCGTGTGTGCGGCGCGGTCGTGGGCCTGACCGCTCTCGACTGTGCAACTATCCGGACCGTGGGACTATGGCACTACAAGTTCACATGCACACTCTACTATTTCATTGCTGGAATCGTGTGTATGTCATAACAACTTATGAATAAACCATTCCATTCTAACACATCAACTGTTTATAGATCATGTAAAATGTAGTTAAAAAGAACTACTATAATAGAGAATCACCCACTTCTCGGGCGCCGTCTCCCCCTCCCCCTCTCCTGCCTCCTTGTCCACCCGCCAGCCCTCGTTCAGCTCATCCACCGTCTTCTTGCTATCGCTGTCCGACGCCGCCAACGCCAACAGCTCATCCGAGTACGAGCTACACGTCTGCAGAGGGCTCTCTCTCTCCCCCTCTCTCCCCCCCTCTCTCTCTCCCTCTCCAACCCCCACACCTCCTCCTTCTCATTGTCCTCCTTGGCATGCGGCAGAAGATGCTCGATCCTCGCGGGCGGAATGCACGCCGGGATCCTGGACAATTCAATATAACATCGTAAAAGCACCACTTGTAGAATTTCACTAAATATCAAAGTTAACACCATGATAATCACAGTACGAATACAAAACAGTGGCAAGACAGAAAAGATGTTAAATTCTTTACCTGAAACAAAACGAAACCAGTAATCGCACCTGGCCAACACTCCCAGCAGGTAGGGCTTGAGCAGGCGGGCCTCCGCGGTCAGCACGCGCTCCAGCACGACCAGCTCACAGCGCTCCGCCAGCTGAGAGGCGATCTCGACGAGGCTCAGCGGACGCAGGCGCAGGTACAACAACACCTGAATAGCATCTCTATCTCTCCCTCTCTCTCTCTCTCTCTCTTTCTCCCTCCCTCTCTCTGCTCTGTTCTCTCTCTCTCTCTCTGCTCTGTTCTCTCTCTCTCTCTGCTCTGTTCTCTCTCTCTCTCTGCTCTGTTCTCTCTCTCTCTCCCCCTCTCTCTCTCTCTTTCTCCCTCTCTCTCTCTCTCTCTCTCTTTGCTCTGTTCTCTCTCTCTGCTCTGTTCTCTCTCTTTCTCTCTCTATCTCTCCCCCCCTCTCTCTCTCTTTCTCTTTCTCCCTCTCTTTCTCTCTCTGCTCTGTTCTCTCTCTGCTCTGCTCTGTTCTCTCTCTCTCTCTCTTTCCCTCTCCCCTCCCTCCCTCCCTCTCTCTCTCCCTCCCTCTCTCTCCCCCTCCCTCTCCCACCTCCTCCCCGCACACGTCCAACACTCTCCTGCAGTGGCGCAGCTTGGCGCGCAGGCGCACCGAACAGGAGAGGGAGCAGCCGAGCGAGAGAAGGGCACTGAAATAGAGAGTGGTCACAATCGTCCCATCTGTATCACTAAAGGTGCGGTCAGCCCCTTCGAAACGCCTTCGAAACACGCTGTTTGGTCGTCTTTCAACGGCGCTTCGAAGGGAGTTTCGAAGAGACTGACCACTGACCGCTACTTTAGCGACGACACACCCCAACTCCCCCACACAGACATGAGTCAATGCGATTTCGTACGAAACTACCGAAACATTGTCGAAACAAGTTCGAACATCGCTGATTGCACTCGCACAACACTCTTCATGCACCAATGGACGATCATCATGGACCCAGCAAGACTTACAAACTAAACCTATCTATGCTTGATATAACCTGTCACATCTGTCTTTGATTTTGGACTGGAAGTAAATACACTTGATACTTCATGAATACACCCTCCCCCCCCCCCCTCCCTCTCCACTCACCGCTGCACTCCCATGTCGGTCGACTCGCTCGAGCAGCACGCCTCCGCCTTCCACTCGTCGTCAGACACACACGCCTGGAGGGAGATCTCTCTCTCTCTCTCTCTCTCTCTCTCTCTCTCTCTCTCTCTACACCCGCTTTCTCTTCCTATCGAAACCAGTATACATAGAGATAGAGAGTGAATTTCTATCTCCCTCTCTCTCTCCCTCCCTTTTTCTCCCTCTCCCTCCTCCCCCCCCGAACCCACCAGCACTCCCCGTACGTGCGCCTCCGTGCCGCTGCCCTCCCTGCTCACATCCCTCCACTCCCTCTTCAGCACCACGTCACTGTCGATCGACGGGTAGACAGCGGCGAGCTCCCGCGCCCGCACATAGTCGCGCTCGTTCAGCTCAAAACAACATGGTAAACAAAATCAGTAATCAATCAATCAGAAAAAAAGTAATCACAAACTACCAAATGCTACCTCTTCACAATCGAATACGGCTACAACGACGCTCTCTTCAGCAGTAAGAAAATATCATGACACCAGAGAAACCAGCAATTCCATACCGTAGCTTTATTATTTCATTGTGCGATTTGTGTGTATGTCATAATAACCACTTATGAATAAACTATTCTAGCAATCAAGTACATATCGAAAGTACTTGCCGTCCTCTCTAGCAGTAAGAAAATATTATGGCACCAGAGAAACCAGCAATCCACACACATACCGTCCCCATTCTAAACTGTGATTCTCCCAGCGCTTAGCCCTTGTGGTGTACCGTACGATTGAACACACATATCGAACCACCTACCGTTCTCTCCAGCAGCTGCTGTAGGGTGACCGTCGGCGCGTGGTGGAGGACAAACTGCATGGCGGCGGCGCGGGTCGCGCGCTGCAGCGGAGCCGCAGCCTCACCCACTGCCATGCCGATCAGCTGAAACGCAAAGCTATAAATCTATAAAACAACATGGAACTGTCATCCGACGCTGACTCTCTCACACCCACTGCCATGACGATCAGCTGAAATCAAAGCGAGCGTTCCCTCACACGGTACTTTTCGAATCGATTCACTTAGTGGTCGGCCCAGTTTTTGCTATACTTTAACATGACACTGTCATCCGTTTCCGGCACTCACTGCCATGCCGATCAGCTGAAACGCAACGCAATCGAAACCGATTACGATCTGCCGGACAACATCATACTGATAGGAATCAAAAGAACAACTACCATCGAGGTGAGCTGTCGAATCAATCAATCAATCAATCAATC
This sequence comes from Rhabditoides inermis, assembly GCA_963966185.1. Lineage (NCBI taxonomy): Eukaryota > Metazoa > Nematoda > Chromadorea > Rhabditida > Rhabditidae > Rhabditoides > Rhabditoides inermis. The sequence goes on along the minus strand of CAWZYM010000006.1, from coordinate 248,153 downwards.
AATCAATCAATAGTTATCGATTAGGCCCACCTGCTTGAACGAGCCCCACAGCGTGTCGATCCACATGCGAGCGGCGAGCGAGGCGCGCTGTTGCGCCATCTCGCGCAGCTCCTCACCGCCGCCCTGCCAAGCAATCAATCGATGATTCGCAATCAATCAATCGATAATTCACAATCAATAAATTTATAATAGGTAAAAGGTAAACGTATCCCACGATTTAAGAGATTACCGTGCGGAGGGGGTCGAAGGAGAAATCGATAATAAAAATTCAATCTATCAAACTATCAGCTCCCACAAGGTACTAGAAAGGAGGACAGCTCTGTTTCGTCGATCACTTATCACTGCTGTGACACGAGTTGGATGTGCTTTCCGTTCACGTCACGAAAAAGACTCACATCACTCTCCAGCACGAACAGATTGCGCGGACACGGGGCGACTATGCAGGCGCGCGGGTGGAAGCGCTCGTTCACGTCGGGGCCTGCGAGATGGAGGATAGGGGGGAGGGAGGGGGGAGGGAGGGAGAGAGAGAGAGGAGAGAGAGAGAGGGAGGGATAGAGAGAGAAGGGCACACGCACCGGCGCCCCTGATGACGGCGTCTCGCAGCCCGTCCAGCGGCGACCGCAACACCTCGCCCGACGAGAGAAGCACGCACACTTCCTGGAATAAAACTTTATGAAAACCAGAACAAGCTACCAAGAGAGAGGTTACAAAGATTCCTCTCTTGCTCTTTTCATGAAACAGAACCCACCTGTTCATCGACGAACACGGCTTGTACAGGTCGAGGACCGCTGACGTGCTTGACCGACCACAGCTCGCCGAGCGAGGGACACGAGACGAGCAGCACGTCGCCTGGAAATCGATATGCAAATCTATATCGTCGACAATATACAACAAAATGAATGGCGATACACATCGCTAACATCACAAGTCTTTAACGCCAACAAAATGAACGGCGATAGAGATCTCTCACCGTTACTGGCGACCGCGACGAGATACTTCTCGTCGAGTGAGAGCGAGAGGGAGACGATGACAGCGTGGCTGAGCGAGGAGAGCGGCAGCCGCGAGAGCAGCCACTGCACACCGGAGAGACGCGTGTCCGGCTGAAACAGTGGTCATGGACATCATACTGTAGCAAAAAGTCGTTATAATCTGAGCAGTGAGATAAACGTAATACCAACCATAAAAAGGATAAACCAACTATTAACTGGCCAAGGACAGCGGCGCCAACACGTTCTCATTTTCTACTTCCATTAAGCATAGACAATATGAGACAATAATCACTCACCGCCTGTTTGACTGGCATGAGATGGGGCTGTGAGTCGAGGAGGCGGAACGAGGAGAGTCCATTCGACTGCTCCTCGCCGGAAGAGGAAGAGATGCGGAACTCGGACGCCACCTAATCGACAATCATCTCATTATGATTGTGATGTCATCAAGTATTAAGTATTCATTTCCAGAATCAAAGACAAATGCGGCATGTTATATCAAACGTAGATATATCTGTAAGTCAGTGTAAGTCTCTGTTCTTGCGTTGTCATATTCAGATATAACCAATGCGGATGTACGATTGATTGATTGATTGAGAATGGAGCGGCGACTCACGAGTCAGTACGAGCAATCTCTCTCTCTCTTTCTCTCTCTCTCTCTCCCTCTCTCTCTCCCTCTCTCTCTCCCTCCCTCTCTCTCTCTCTCTCTCTCTCTCTCGACTCACAAGAAGCATATTGTACTTGGGCAGTAGCTCGAAGCTGGAGCACAGTCCGACGCCGTCCAACTGCACGCTCCACATCGGAAAGTAGCCCGACATGCGACTGAACGATCAAATTCTCTCTCTCTCTCTCTCTCGCAGATACCATATTGATTACTCGAGTTTGATGTAAGTACATGGTCTGAGCAATCATGAAAGATGTCGCAGTGCAATTAAGGAGCCCAGAATCAATCAGGTGGATCAAAACAAACAATCACTTGCCATCATTGCAAGAACCTCGAGGCGCACTTGCACATTGCACAAAAACGAATTATGTCAATTGTGTCAATAAACGTATTGTATTATACTCACCCGATCTTAAATGCGCTGATCCTTCCGTTGTACTGCAGTGTGTGTAGAGTGTCGAGGTACTTGTCGCCGTCCGGCAGTGCCGCGCTGCGCACGCAACACACCGCCCCCATCACGTCCAGAGACGAGTCGCCCGACTCCTTTAATCAATTGATAATGTAATCATAAATCTATCAATCAATTAATCAAACATTTGAAACATTTGATTGATTGATTCATAAAATCGATAATTGAACTGACTAGTGGTATGGTGTAGCAGTGTCCGCCCATGTGGTCGAATACGTCGACTCTGGCGTCGCTCCGAGTAGACAGGAGCAGACCACCGGACGCGCTCCATTCGAGTAAACAGTACTCGGCGAGGGGCTCCTCCAACACTGCAGAAACGATTACTACAGTTTGAGGCAATGCTCGTTGGGTTTCCCTCGGGGCAAGGAGAAAGATGAAGGATTGTTGGGTTTTACTGCCGATATCCAGAATACAACAACGGAGATGAAACACAAAGATTTTCGTCTGCGTGAAGTATCTGTCGAAGTATGGTTTGAGTTCACTACAACGTTGGGTTTGAGTACTGATCATGGCATACACAGAACAGACATTGAATATGGGCACAATCGATTAAATAGTAAAAAAAAAATTCACCTTGCACGTTGGACTCGGCGACGGCCTTCTCGTTGTGCAGCGAGAAGATCTCCAGGTTGCGGCTGTGCGACATCAGAGCCACGCGGTCCGCCGCCCTACAGGAGAACACCATGCACCATGATTCGAAGACATGCAACCTTACCTCACTACTTTACTATCAAAACTTGTTTTATCCAGGATCTCTATATGGTTTGGTTCGATATGGAGCCGGGCCCGTGAGCATAATCCGCACTTCTTGCTAGTCTTGTATTTCAGCGAGCTACTAACAGTTGATTGTTCTTCTCTAATTTCTCATGTAGCGGTACATCAGTACAGCTGATTAAAGGGAGGAAACAGTGTGTGCAATGTGGGATGTGCATGCGACATTATAACGCAAGGTGCTCTGGAACCGAGCCGCAGTTATAACTATTATAACTATCAATTATAACTATTAGGTGAGCAGAAACAGTGTGTGTTCTGTGCAGGCATGTGTGTTTCCTTTGCTTTTGAAATGCAATACACACATCAGGTTCTCTGGAATCACACCTGGTGACGGCGAGCTTGCAGAACGGCAGCGACTCGACGTGTTCGGCCACGTGGTTGGGGATGAACAGATTGGGCGGCTGGATCTCGACCGTGTGCCGGAACGACATCACCTCGTACCTGCACATCGTTCAACCACTTGAAATCATCGTACGACTCACTTCTCTTTCAGAAGGATCTGCTCATTCTGATCCTTCTCCGTTCGACCAAAGTCGAGCTCGGAGATGTTCCGCTTCCGGCGAAACATCTACAAACGTTGGGGTTTCAAAATGAAAGGAAAACAAATATAAGCAACAAAACGATAAGTAAAACAAACGTAAAAAAGTCAAAATGCTATGAAGCTGATTGTTGTGCGTTGTCAGCTGTAGAAAAATAGTGCCCCAGTATATGTCTTTACAGTCTGCGCTCTCTTAGATTTTCACGCACACTCTACACCGTTCATTGAGAGCAAAGGAACGTTACATTAATTTTTCTTGTGATTCCCAAAGATCGTGTCGCCTATCAAATTATGCAAATTATTCTCCAATCGGAAGCCTGAGCAGATAAAAATCAGATAAATTTATTCTTCAAATAATTTTATTCAAAAAATAACAGTATTTTAAAATTTTAAGCTTACAAGCTCCATTGTTCAATGACATCAAATCTCACATCTTCAGAAATAAATAATTTATCGATAAATCAACACATACATCAATACATTTATCAACACATACACTCCATAATCACATTGTATTTCACATGACAAAATTCGCAAAAATACGCTATCAGTAGAACCCGAATCGCTGATGAGCTCTTGACATTCTACCGTCAATCGTCGTCGCCTATAGTCGGTTTGGATCCTATATGCCATCCGTGACATTTCACAAGTTGTGCAGTTTTGTGCAACACAACATGTTTGTCAACAAATATCCAAAACGCGTCCATGTGTAGGAATTGAACCCATGAGCAGCACGTAGCGATTGCGCACTGGCGGCGCGCTCTACCACTGCGCCATAGAGGCAGTGGTTAAGAGATCGAAGAGAGAGCACATGTAGCTCCACTGGCCACTTGAGTGTACTATGATGAGAGTTAACGAGCAAACATATCTGGGAGATTCAATGACATCTTAGTGTGAGCCTCAATTGCGCAGTGGTAGAGCGCGCCGCCAGCGCGCGATCGTTGCGATCTGCCCATGGGTTCGATTCCTTCTCACAAAGCGTTTTGGATCTTTGAAGATATACATGTTGTGTTGTACGAAACTGCACAACATGTGAAATGTCACGGATGGCATATAGGATCCAATCCGACTATAGTCTCTCCCACTCTTTTGTATTGTTGGCATTGCATTTATCTCACTACTCATAGAGAGTAACAAGGATATAGCCGCACCAATTGTTCGCAGCCGAAAACCAGACAGAGTCTCGGAATATAACGATCTCTCTCTCTCGCTCTCTCTCTCTCTCTCTCTCTCTCTCTCTCTCTCTTTCTCTCTCTCTACAATATCCTAGCTATCACCAGCGCCAGCACAGACGCGACGAGTACCGTGGCACTGGCGTCTCGCTCCGCCTTGGTAGGACGCTTCTGCTGTCGATAGGTGATCTCCGATGTGGGCTGCTCCGTGGTTGTGGAAGTGGTCGTCTCGTCCTCGTCCTCCTCTTCCTCGCTCTCCTCCACCACAAAGTCGTCATCGCTCTGCTCTTCCTCCTCCTTCTCCTCCTCCTCCTCCTTCTTATCCTTATTCTTCTGCTCCTCCTCCCTCACAACACCTCCCATCAGCAGCACTCCCGTCACCGACTCTTCCTCGGTGGTAGTAGCTTCAGTCGTTGTCGTAGTCGTGCTGGTTCTTCTTCTAATATCCAACGGTCGGTACGTCCTCTTGGGATAGGTCCGCGTAGCCGACGGCGCTCTTGTGGGGAACGTCGGCCGCCAGTACCTCGTCGTCACGCTCGTCGTCGTAGGAGTGGAAGGCGTCGTCGCCGACGTCGTCGAAGGAGTCGTAGTAGACGTAGACGTCGTCTCCACCGGCCGCAGCTGCTCCCTCCGCTGCGCGTACCCCCGCACCTCTTCCCCCTCAATAGCGTGCGGCTTCACCAAGTGGCCAGACGGACTGAGGTGGTGATTGGGCGACTGGTGCAGCGTCTGGTGCTGATGCTGGTGACTGTGGTGGTTCTGCTGCTGCTGGTGCGTCTGGTGTGTCGGCTGGTGACTGTGTTGGTTCTGGTGCTCCTGATGCTGGTTCTGGTGGTGCTTGTGGTGCTGTACGGGAGCGGGATGGTGCACGACTGGTTCCCTCAGGTCGGCTGGTCGCCAGTCGCCACTCGCGGGTCGTAGGGGCACCGCCGGGATGACGTGGCCGTCGAGTAGCCGAGTGGGCAGCTCCACCGAGTCGGCATTGTCCAGTCGGGAGTGCGACTGCGCCCGCACGTCCGCGTAGTCACTGAAAGTAGAATGTAACATTTC
>CAWZYM010000006.1:135000-237500 GCA_963966185.1 Rhabditoides inermis | reverse complement strand
ATTGGTCAGCGAGAGAGAGAGAGAGAGAGAGAGAGAGAGAGAGGGGAGAGAGGGAGGGAGGGAGAGAGAGAGAGAGGGAGGGAGAGAGAGAGAGAGAGGGAGAGAGGGAGAGAGAGAGGGAGAGAGAGAGGGAGGAGAGAGAGACAGAGAGAGGAAGGGGGGAAGAGAGGGAGAGAGAGAGAGAGAGAGAGAGAGAGAGAGAGAGGGGGAGGGAGAGAGAGGGAGAGGGAGAGGGAGAGAGAGAGAGGGAGAGAGAGAGAGAGAGAGGGAGAGGGAGAGAGAGAGGGAGAGAGAGGGAGGGAGGGAGAGAGGGAGGGACTGAAATGCCAGACTGTATGTCGCTAGCCAGTCGCGCACGTGTGTGTGTGTCTTTCTGGAGAAGAATAAAAGATCGTCAAATGGCGACGCATCATTGCCCCTCTCTCTCTCTCTCTCTCTCTCTCTCTCTCTCTCTCTCTACTAGACAAAGCGATCCTCTCAGCTCACCATTCTGCATAATTGACAAATTTCTTAGTCACCGCCCTCTTATCACGGCCCCTCCGTCTCTCATTCCGTCTCTCTCATCATCTCTAGTCTTATCTGTTGCCGAGTTGAGCAATAAAACGCGGACGTGTGAACAAAAACAGGGCTCGTCGATAATTCACAAAATCGGATTGAGTGAGTGGAACACAGATTGCAGGATCGCTGCGCATCGGTTTATCAGATTATCAGACCTCTCTCTCCTCTCTCTCTCTCTCCTCTCTCCTCTCTCTCTCTCTCTCTCTCTCTCTCTCTCTCTCTCTCTCCATACCAACAGAAAAACGCGGGAACTGTGCATGCGGCGGCGCGTTTTTTGCAAAACTAGCAAGACACAGACATCATGAGATTGCATGTATCATCCTTCGTAACCAGTAATCCCAAGGTAACAACGCTTACCGCTATGACACGTCGCGGATTCCGTGCTCGTCGTGCATTGACAGCGAATCGCTAGGACAGACGGTAGAAGGCACGCCAGTACGAACGCTGGAAGCAGACGCATAGCTCGAATAGATCAGCGCGGCGCTTTCTCTTTCGCTGCCCGCTAGAGAGGGGGGGGGGGCGGAGTCAGTGCTAGTCTGGCGCCCGCCCCCCTATGCAAGCCCATGCAAACAAAAGCTCGAGTTTCACAATCAGTCTCGAATCGCCGAAGTAAGTGCCTATGCCTCTAGCATCTTCGGCACTACTGTATGCTTCATACTTCATACCATTACGATTGTGTTGTCGTATTCAGATATAACGATTCCGGATAAACGATTGATTAAACGATTTATTGATTGATTGATTGTCGACAACAATCTTTCCCGAGACTGCTGGTTCCGCACTGCAATCGAGCTGCGACGAATACGATCCAGTGTACGATCCAGTACGAGTGACCGCCACAATACAACTCTACCGTCATTTTCATATCACAAAAGGAGACACTATTTGCGGTTTCGGTATAGATTCATTAACGAAAGTTTGAAGTGTTTGAAGAACGCAAATTGTGCTTGGATGACTCCTCGAAGTGTGAAGAAGATTATGCTCGTTTTGTCCCTTTCTGGTCTGCGAAGCAGATGAAAAGTCCGTTATGTGCAAGATTTATCAGAACCAGAATCAGAATATTTATCTCGAATCAAGTAGCACAGTACAATTATGTAAATTACGGCAAGGTTACGGTAAAATAGAGTAATGCAACGTTTACTGCAAGTCCCAACAACACGGATTTCGGTAGTCCCGCGGATGCGTACGTGCTATTGGTGGTGCATGTCATCCCCTGCTTGCGGCTTCTGGGGACGTTTCTATCTCAGCGACGGAAGATCCGGGCTTCAACGATCGATCGCGAAGAGACGTCTCCGAGAAATGAGAGAAACATGCAAGAACAAATGACAATTGCCAATGTATTGTACTTTCGAGAAATGAGGCGCATTTTCATGATTCTCCTCTCTGTCTGTGTCATTTTTCGCCCCTAAGATAATTGCTGTCCCTCGAAAACGGGGGACCCACTATCAATCAATCAATCGTTTCTACGAAATCGTTATATCTGATTATGACAACACAATCATGATGATATGAAGCATACAGTAGTGCCTAAAATGCTAGATACATAGGCTAACTCCGGGGGAAAGACAGGTAGGCTGACGAGGTTAGTGGCGGGAAGACGATACTTGATCGATAATCATTTCTGGACCATTAGAGTACCATTCTTGACGTGTAGAGCTCCGGGGTTTCCTTTTCTCTCATGCCAATCAGTATCTCCTCGCGCCATAGCTGCTTCCACATGAGGGTACTTCCCGCCGCCTCACTGGTTTTTCGGGAAGAATTCTTGTCGATGACCAAACATTCAACGGTGGATCTTGATAGTGCTCCAGTTTTGGCACAATGATATCTGTGCGGCATCATGCAAATCTGCCCAGGTTCGCTAATTCGGAAATTTCCTGGAAATTTCGGTCGGTTTCCGCGGGCGCAACCACACCGCTCCTCGGAAAAATGTTTTGGAAAATGAAGTGCTTTTTTTTTGAAGCAAAATTTTTGCCGTTTTTACATTGGTTGTTGATTTTTTTTTCTCGATCATCTTGCAAGCGGCGTATGTTCAACGGCAAACCGAAGATTTCCAGCCTTTTCCAGGTTTTTTCTTATTTTTTTCCAAGTGGAAAACAACGAAGGACAGTCGGAAAAAAGTGAGAAACGGAAAAAAAAAAATGATAGAGATGGACGCAGCATCAATAATTTTTAATAAAAACAAACTTACATTTCAAAAAAAAAACATTTGTCTATAAGTAGAGCGTGACGAATATTCATTATGTGATATATTTGGGATTTATTTAAATTTTCGACTATCGGTTGTGTCTTCACTCCAGATGTTGTTGTTTTTTTTTTTGGGGGGGGGGGGGGGGAGGCGGGGGTGACGCGTGATAGGCGACACCGCGTACCTGGTTAGACGCTCGTCTCCGGATTGACGACCAGACACCAGATCGTAGGCGATGGGTAAAGCGTATTCATTTCATTGGACCCTTCGCTTTGGCGCTGCGGCTGAGGAAAAGACGCTGGCGGCACTCACAGTACTTCCATAAATTATTATGATTTGTGTTACTCGTCTCACTGGTATGTGTCTGGGAGACGGTTGATAGTTCCGGGTGTTCCTTTCCTTACATTGTAGTCCATAAACAGTAACTCCACGGGCTAGGATGACATATCTATAAGTATGTGCGATTTCTAACTAACTAAAGAAACTAAAGAGGGTGATTGTGATGTTTTGCATATTAAAGGAACAGTGGCGACTTAATTTTGCAACTAGCTCTCTTGAACGCGCATTACCACTTATGCAAAACATTTGCCGTAGACAGGACTCGAACCGGCGAGTTCAGCGCCATAACGGCGCACACACTCATTAAGCCATATAGTAAGTGAACGGGGTCCTTTCGTCTGGGATTGTGTGTTCTCTCGCCATTTGTGCAGTGTTGAAGAGTTCAACGGAATGGAAGTCGTGGCGGGACCAATTTTGAGTTTGAAATAAAATGTTGCAACAGTCAGTTGCAACATTTGAAAGCAACGGATAATCGTTGTTCTTTCTCACAAATTGTTTAAGATTTGGGTTAATATGATTCTTTCAAACATTCCGAGTGAAAAATAAGTCGCCTGTGTACCTTTAATAAAATAACCAGTTTTCCATAGGTAAAACTAAGCAACACCGAAGCCGACACCGAAACCAACATCGACATCCACTGACATTTCTACCCGTGCACCAACGACGATAACTAACACCATACCACCCACATCAAGTCAACTCACCGTTTTTGTGTCTTCTCAATTCATCGTTTGTATATTGGTGCATATATTTGTGCACGTTGTTGTTGATATCGGTGTTGGTGAGCTGGTGTCGTTTTAAACTCAATTATATTTCACAACTTTCTATCACATCATCAAATTATACGTTAATACGTGCAATAAATGAATCGATTAATTAGTTTGGTATTTGAGTTCACGATAAGGGAAAAAAATCTCACGCATAACACTGATCGCACCTCAAGCAACGGTCTCTCGCAAAGCGATAGTGAATCGTGACAAACAAAAAGAATATGGATGAAACAATTATCATCTTTTAACCTTTTTGTGGGCGCCAGCGCTCCGAAAGAAGGGATGCTGGATCTGAGATTTACCGGTGCAAAACTCTGTTTTTGAACATCTGTATTTCACTTGTTTTCTCAGAAAGAGTGATCAAATGAGTGTTGATTTCCCACTGCTCCCCTCTCTGAAGCAATTTCCCCTCATCTTTCAAAACACATAACACGTAAATATTCTAACAGTCAAGAGAAAACATAATTAAACCCCGAACACATAATACATCACAGAATGAATATTCATCACGTCCTATAGACAAAGGTTTTGCGAAATGTTTTTGTTTATTAGAAATCATTAAATTACACATACATAGACAACTGACGCATCTAGTACAACGAACGCTAGTGCATTCGCTCGATTTTGTCTATATTTATACCATCTGAGGTGTATGCAAAACACAAGCCTCTTTCCATACATCATATTCTTTGTTCCTTACTTTATTGTTGTGTAAACTCAATTGCGTTGATTGCGTTGCGAGTAAATGCAGGCATATGGTCTGAATACTTTTTTGTTGCAAACATAGCAATACTCTCATACCATACTTATTCGCGACAACGTTCAGATGAGCTTTCTTCTATTTTGTCAAGTTGCTTCTGCTACAACAACGATCGTTGTATGCATCATTTCACTAACTGCCATGTACATAGTTTCCGATGCGTAAGGTAAGATTGTGAGGGTGTGTTTTGTAGTTTGATCATCAAAAACACACAATTTTCCAGCTTTCCCCAATTTACTCGATCGCTGGAGCTCTCATCATTCTCGAGATTTTCTCACCGACTCGCCTTTCTATTGCATGATTATTCCCAGTGGTATACGGGGACATTCGGTTGCAGGTGAGCGAGAGAGAGAGAGGGGGGAGAGAGAGGGTGGGGGGGGAGAGAGAGGGGGGGGGGAGAGAGAGAGAGGGAGAGAGAGACAGAGAGGAGACAGAGAGAGAGAGACAGAGAGAGAGAGAGAGAGAGAGAGAGAGTGGAAGAGAGAGAGAGAGAAAGAGAGAGAGAGAAAACAGAAGAGAGATTGTTTAGGTCCCTTTGTCACAAGCGTCTTGGTGATGATTCTACAGTACCCACTGGTTCGTGCCACTATTGGGCTTCCCGACTATCGCCATATTCCAGTTCTTTGCTGTCTACTTACCAACAACATTTCGGTGATTCGATTTTTTTTTACTTTTCGTTTGTGGAAAAATAGTAGTCTCGAGAATTCTCGAGATAGTGCCAACACCCCTTTTCCTCAGAGTCGCGCACAGAACAGAGACTTAGAGCACTGAAAAAAGGAGAGCGCAGACGGCGGCGCGTGTGCATAGTTCACGCGCAGCAACGTCTGAGTGAGCGAGAACCAAAATCGCCGAATCTCATTTGTGCTTTGAACAAATAGTGGGAAGCTGACGTTATGACAGTAAACGAGAGAAGAGTGGTGGTGCGACAAAGACGCGCGTCTATCTGCCCACTGTACTTTACTCTGTAATTTGTTTTCCCCCGTTTTGGCTAATTTTCGTTATTCGGCTATTCTTCAGACACATCAAGCGTCGCCACTTCCACTTATCCATTCCCGTTCTTCTCACCATCGCAGTCGCATTCACAGTTCCCCTATACACACACTGCTGCGCATTCATCTACTACACACAAGGCAGCTACTGGTCCTTCGACTATGCCAGACCCGGCACGCCCATATATAGTGTGATAAACAAGGTGTTACAGGTAAATGTCTATTCGTTCCTGTCTCACTAAGTGTCATATTACAGGCAATTTGTCTCGGATCGATTGTTGTGTTCAACGTTCTGATATACAGTAAGCTGAAATACTGGAAGAAGCAGGAAAAACGGTTGTCGGTGATTTCTGTTTCGACGGTGCCGTCTAGTGGAAATGGTGGAGCGATCAGCAAGGTTAGAAGAAGGAAGAGAGAGAGAGAGAGAGAGAGAGATGAGAGAGAGAGAGAGAGAGAGAGATGAGGACGTCTTGCAGCCCCAATGGCAAATGAGTGCCGAACTTCGCATGACTATCGGTTTTCTCCTACCTGAGTGTATGTTTTGCGCTCAACACATTGGTCTTCAAATGTGTTCATGACGTGAGTCTTCTCTCTCTCTCTCTCTTCCTCTCTTCCTCTCTCTCTCTCCTCTCTCTCTCTTCCTCTCTTCCTCTCTCTCCTCTCCTCTCTCTCTCTTCCTCTTCCTCTCTCTCTCTCTCTCTCTCTCTCTCTCTTCCTCTCTCTCTCTTCCTCTCTCTCTCTCTCTCTCTCTCTCTTCCTCTCTCTCTCTTCCTCCTCTCTCTTCCTCTCTCTCCTCTCTCTCTCTCTCTCTCTCTTCTCTTCCTCTCTCTCTCTTCATCCTCTCTCTCTCTCTCTCTTCTTCTTCTCTCTCTCTCTCTCTTTCCTCTCTCTCTCTTTCTCCAACTTTCCCTCTATCTATCTCTCTAAAGAAGGGAGAGAGAGAGAGAGAGACGTTTCTTCCAGCTGGCCCGACTGGTGGGTGGTGTACATGGACGTGGTCATCGAGTTCCTCTCAAACACCAAGTGGTGTGTCTACGTGCTACTAGCGAGGAACATGGACAAGACACTCAAAGCCATCTTCGCATGTACTCGATAAACAAATTCGTCCACAGCATTCTGTATGTTAGTACAATACACACTGTACCGCATCCGGAACTGGTCACTTCGCGATGTTCACGCCCATCTACCATGAACAGTCAGGACTCGCGCCGCACTGTTCCAGCCAAGGAGCCTCATTCTCATTACCCCACTGTAGGATTGTGTGTGCTTCCAGATAACCCATCATGCTACCATTGTATGTACATGTCGGAATCAGGCGGATAAACAAACAAAATACAAACTGTACCTATCCGCTAGCCTACTTTCACAACTTACAAGGTACAGTAAACGTTGAACATGCACACTGATGCGAGCATTTCGGACAGGTAAAGTATGCCAGATTGAAATCAAGAGATCGAAGCCGTTTTGTAAGTGTTTACATTAATATGCCCACACGTTGTCTAAATAGCCTTTATTATGTGTGTTTAGTGATGAGCAGCGAGCAACGAGTGAATCACGACAAAAAAAGTGAACCGAGATCACCTTTTTTATATTTTGTCGTCATTTTCTGCTGTTATTATCTTTAGACGTTTAGAGTACACCTCATCTACGAACAATTCCAGAATACCCTTCTAATGAGTTACATTCATCGAACCTATTCGTTTCGCGGTCAATCCGTTTTCCACTCCCACTCCGGATCTTTCGTACTGTAGCGTATGTGGTACGTTATCACGTTTATTAATGGTCATGACGTGTGATGATAATGCTAGCAATTCCGAAATTCACATACTCTTGGTAATAATAGTAATAGTTTTTTTGAATCGTGGCTTATGCTATACGTACATGAAAACACGATCTGGATTATTGGATTTGATTATTGATTTCGTGTTATCCATGTCCTTGCAAATGTTTCAGTATGAACGATCGTAATGCTACCACCTTCCACAGTTTATCTTTCTCCTTCTCATTGTGCAGCAAGGTGTTCTACTCCTCACTCACTGTCATAGTGGGAGCCTTTGCTCTCCTAGCTATGTGGCGCTATCCACTGGCAAAAGTAGGTTTTTTTAAACCTTAACTGTGTGTTTCTTTATATATAAAAAAAATGAACTCACAAGCGTCTTGTGTACCAGTGAATGGTGCATGGTGTAACACTTATTCGCCTGTTTGAGTGAACTGGCAGCGAAACTTGGTTCATCTTTCTTGTACTGTCTCTGTCGAAAAATTGTGTTTGTCTTTTTTTGTGAATGAGTGTTTCTTCCCAGCTGCACCCGATCTACTGTCTCGCGGGCGCACTTGTCGCTATGGATGTGCTCACTCGGGTGGCTGTGCTGGCACATGATGTACCTAGTCAGATTGTGGGACACTCTATCGCAGGTAGGAGAGAGAGGGAGAGAGAGGGAGAGAGAGAGAGGGGAGAGAGAGAGAGTAGAGAGAGAGAGAGAGAGAGAGAGAGGAGGGTGATTCAGACCAGTGGCAGACGCGCTGTCTCCTCCTCATATTCTGTGTCCACTGGTTCCTCCAGCTGATTGCTTTTCCTACAATGGCACTCTTCCAGCTATATGCTGTCATGCAACCCGCTACTCACAGGTAATATGTAAGTGGTATCTTTCCGTTTCCCCGCTCTGTCTCGCTCTCTCGCGGACCGGATAGTTGGCCTCACATTGAGAGCGGCGAGCGTGCAGGCCGCGCCGCGAGTGAATAGACGCGTAGCGATTTCAGTCGAGAAATTATCGCGCTCTAGCGCTTGCTGGAAATTCGCAAATGGGGACGCGTCGCGTGCTTCGCGGAGCGGTCTGCGCGCGCGCCGCTGTCTCTGATCTTGAAACACACTTTTCTCTCCCTGGCGCATAATCGCACGCATATTCGCCATTGACATTCCGCAATTCACAAACAAAACAAAATAGCTGTTTTCAGACAGCTTACCAGGAGCACGTATCACCTCGCGATTCCAGCTATATTCACCATCTCTATTGCCTTCACTACTCCCCTCTTCACAGACTGCTGCGGGTACAAATACTATCAACACGGCTACTGGCACTATGACTACAACAAACCGGGCACGTTTGTATACACGCAAATCAACCAGTACTTTCAGGTGAGTCGTGTAAGTGTAATTGAATCATCACATGCACTTTGAACGAATGTACACATAGTTGCAGTAACAGTACGAAAAGATTTCAGGGCTTCACACTCTCGTCCATCATTGTCATCAACATTCTGATCTACACGATAATGAAGTTCTGGCGGAAAAAGAAGCAGAATCTATGTGAGACTGTGACAACTCTAATGAAAATACAAAGTTTGCATTACAGCATCGATTCAGCTGCAGAAGAGTACGCCTGGCGCGATATCAAAGGCCAAGGGAAAGGTGCGGGGGGAGGGAGTACAATATGCTAGTTAGTATTGAATTACAACCAACTTTTGAGCATTTGATGAATCAGATCCAAACGTCAATTTACAAACGTGACACAATTACCACATGAGTATTTTTTGCAGAAAAATCAGTTTTGTTTACTATTTCGGTTGATAAAACGCATGAACATGCTCCAACAAGAAGATGTTTTCTGTGAAAACTTTACCCACCTTCATCTATTCTGTCTAACTCTCTTCAGCGCCCCATAATCTCTTGGGCAAAATTTCGGACGTGGGTAAAAGTTTGGGATCAGTTTCAAAACGAGACAAAACAAAGAAACATTACCCTTTTTTGACCCATAACTGGGTTAAATGTTTATCTTATTAGAACCTCCCTAAATAATCGTTTCTCAGTTCCGCGTGAATATGCTATGCATTACATGAATATGCGATTCGGAATAAACATTTGATTTGATTTGATTTGATTTGATTTGATTTGATTTCAGTTCCGCGTTCGCAGACGTGGCTCTATGCTGACGGGAGAGGTGCGCACGGCTATGAGCTTCAGCTATCTCTGCGCCTGCTTCGTCTTCAATACCATAGCCTTCCACTCGCTGAACAAGTAAGAATCTGCATCTGTCCTCCTGTAAATCTCACTGTAGAGAGACTAGTTTCCCAACTGTTTTAGCCGAGTTTCTGGTTATTGTGCAAGCAAGCGCCTAGTAAGATCGTTTGTGGAAAAATGACGTCTTCTCATCCCAACCCAGTCACAGACGTCTTCTGCCACCTCGTTTACGTCGTCGCTTTCAGCTCGTCCGTCTGGTGGAATCCGTACGTCAAACTCTTGGTGTCGACACTCAACAACACCAAGTGGAGTGTGTACGTGCTGTCAGCAAGAAGGGTGCGGAGGGCGGTGGCTGCGCTGTTCCCGTGTGGGCGCGAGAGATGAATGGTCCTCTCTCTTCCTCTCTCTCTCTCTCTCTCTCTCTCTCTCTCTCTCTCCCCTCTCTCCCCCCCCCTCTCTCTCTCTCTTTCACTGTCACTGCCCACGATGTTATAAAACAAGTTATGACAAGTCGAAATCCCTTTATACATAAGTGCCACGAGTTTGAAACGTATCTCAAAGCGTAACAAGTGAATTGTATCACAGTTCCTGATGAATAACGAGTGAGGAGATGTTCTTGCCGGAAGCCGCCCTCTGCAGGCGGGTGTGCAACACTTGCAGCGCTTGCAACTGCTGCCATAGAACCTGCAAGGGAGGGAGTGGAGAGAGAGAGGGAGAGAGTAGAGAGAGAGAGAGGGAGAGAGAGGAAGAGAGAGAGAGAGAGAGAGAGAGAGAGGGAGGATGGAGAGAGAGAGAGAGCAGACTAACCGGATCTTCCCGCCTCGCGCCGAGTGGCCGACTAAAATCGAGCGACTTTTTCCGATGTACATGTGCGTCTTCCGATTTCTTCTGAAATGTGCCCGCTCGCCCCGCCTCCATTAGCCCCGCCCCCACCTGTGCCAGGAGAGCAGTGAGGTCGTTGGTAGATCGGGAGAACTTGCGGCTTCTCACGAGCGGATGCGTGTCTTCGTGTTGCTGAGGCGAAAGTAGGACGGGCGGCGGGAGGAGCGGGTCCTGGAAGGATTGGGTCCCACCACGAAAACATTGAGGAATCGTAATTGAAATGATTAACACAATTATTCGGAGACGTGCACATGTAAGATTGGAATTTGAAATCGGATACCGACAAGAAGGCACAAACGACATATCCGTTGATGTATTATTGAGATCAACAGTAAATATCAATTCAATTCGACAAACCTCCTCGCCCTCCTCCTCCTTCTCGTGCTCCCGCAGGCCCTTCTCGAAGTCGGCCAGCACCTGATAACAATCAGTTATCAGTAAGGTTACATAGAGAAACAATAAGTCAGGATTCGATACGACATACGAGGTGCGATTAATGATATGAGACAGGATACATACTGAGTGAGCGTAAGAGAGAGAGAGAGGCAGACAGGAAGACATAGTCTATTTCGCAACCTCGAGCTGGTGCGCGCGCTCCAGCCGCTCCTCGTCCTCCACGGAGGCGAGCAACATCTGCGAGTGAGAGAGATTTATGAGGAATCGAACATGACATCACAATTTGAAGGAATACACACTGTTTACGCCAAGAGCTTAGTATTTAGTAGGCTATCACCATATGTGATTCAGCAGTCAGAGATCTATCCGCAATCGCTATAGCTGAACATGACATCACAACACACTCAAACATACGATTCAAACTTCTATGAGATGGTTTTTTTTGTAAAGTCTTTGTGAACATGTTTTTATGTCAGCTTCTCGGTAATTACGCGGCTATTCATCTGGAGGTGTGGTCAGTCGGTTCGAAACAGGCTCTTCATAGCTCAAAATGAGTTTCAATTGAAACACAATGTTTGATCGCGTTTGATCTGGCTTTTCATTCAAGAGAATATCCTACGCTACGTGGTTCGAGGAAAGACAATAATGCGCTGATGAGACCGGTATCTTCGTAAAGCCGTAAACACACACTTCTGTTTGTAACAAAGCGGTGAATGCAGTGTTCGGAATTCAATCTTAGCGTTAGTGAAAGTGGTCAACTCTGCAGGCTCAGAGAGAACACAACTTCATAATAATCGGAATCGAATAATATTCTCATGAATCTTCTAAAAAAATGTCTCACCTGACTCCGCTTCCTCAAATCCTGGTTGTTCAACGCCATCTTGATGATCTTATCCAGGTCGGTGAGCACGTTGTGGAGGTCGTGTGGAGAGACCTGGAGGAGGAGGGGGGGGGGTGAGGAGAGAGAGGGGGAGGGAGGGAGAGGAAGAGGAAGAGAGAGAGAGAGAGAGAGAGAGAGAGATAGGACAGAGAGGGAGAGAAACTCACCCCGAACTGCTGCGAGACCATTTCGACCAGCTCGCTCACGCTCATCTTCTCCCCGCCGAACCACACCTGCACATGACGAGTTCCCGAGAACTTGCTGTGCAAATCGATAAATCGATAAATCAATAATCTTATCAGAAACCAACAAACAATATCCTATCTTACAAAAATAGTAATAGTCAAAACTTCTTCAACTCACTTTCCGAGGTAGTGTATCTTTTGCAGGTAGAGCGATAGGGAGGAGACGAAAATAGACATCACCACCATTCCTGAAATAAGAGTTGATTAGAAAGAGAGAAAGAGAGAGAAAGAGAGAGAGAGAGAGAGAGAGAGAGAGAGAGTTTACCGAGAGCAGTGAACGCGATCATGACGCAAGTCTCGTATCCATTCTCGGGAGTTGGCACGATGTCACCAAACCCGATCGTAGTCACGGTGACGAAACTACAAAACACAATTTTTTGACAGTATAATTATAATGATAACAATTGTATTGACAGTATAATGTTGACATAAAACAATTATATTGGCATTATAATGTTGACATATAAATATAACCATTATATTGACAGTAAGTATAAAGATGATGTAGTAACCAGTGAGGCGGCGGGAAGTACCCTCACGTGGAAGCAGCTATGGCGCGAGGAGATACTATAATATTATTCTGGGAGATAGTTTGCCAGATTACGGTAGAAAATCGATCTACCCTCTAGTCGCATTCGATCTACCTTCTAGTCGTGAGGAGACCCAAGCGCGCGCTTTCAAACGATAATATCGATCAAAGAAGCCGGCATGCGAATCAAAGAGGCCGCGCGACACTCGACCATTTGCTCGCGCTGTCTGACCTCTCTCGCTCGCAACTGAGTTTCGCCAACTGACCCCGGCTGGCAATAACAGAAACTATCCTCCAGGCGAAGACTATAATCGGCATGGAAGATGATTCAAAGTTTCATATTGCTGCTGTCAAAATGTAATGATGTTCTCACCAAATCACTACAAATCACAATAATATTGACAGTATAGTTATATTGATAACAATGATATTGACAGTATAAAGATGACTCTCAATTCAATAATGTGCTCACCAAAAGTAGATCGCGGGTATGATGGTCATCTCATCTATCCAATAGCAGAATATGCCTCCGCCCACTACAGATAGAAGCAGGAGGATCGCTGCGGTCACGTAGATCGGGATCGAGCGCCGCCGGTCCTGGTCGACTTTCTAGAAAGGAATCAAAGAGGTTTTCCTATTTTGAGGGGTAGTGCCATATCGTCCAACCATCTCGTTTCGTCCAACTTGCTTTAAAAAAAACATTTTATTGTCAAAAATATTCGAGCGTCTTGTTTCGCCCAACTATTAGTGAAAACAAATCGTTTCGTCCAGGCTGGTCGTTATATTTCAAGGAAGGTTGTTAGAGCCACACTCTCGAATTCGAACAAAATTGATACATCGATTTCTGGTGTCTGGTGTTATGTTATAACAGTTTTCAGACTGAATGTTTCAACAAAAACAATATATCAATTGTAAAAACACACCGTATAAGTAGTTGAACGATATTGGAATCCAATAACAATAATGTCCAAAATTGAACGTATTTGAAGTTACAAAGAGGTCGAAGCACTTCGCAACAAAAACTTCAAGTCCAAGTTCAGAAAGAGCTGACAAAACAAAAATCGTTTGCACGGACTCGAACGACTGATGCGCTAACCACTAGGCCACATCGGCTCGGTCTTTGACTTCCAGAGAGGGAACGAGGTAATCAAAAAACCAGTATTTTGACCAGTATTTTACCAGTACCAGTATTTTACCAGTATTAAAAAACCAGTATTTTGGGGTATTTTGAGCCCGCGACTTTCTCTTCTGGTGGTTTTCTGATTTTGAGGCCCGAGACGGTCGACTTTCTGAAGAAATGATAGTGGTTTTCTGATTTTGAGCCCCTGAGTCCGGGGAGGCAGGGTACGGTAAGATACATATTCTCAAATTCCAGCCCGATACAGTGGATTGTAGAGAAATTTTAATGCATCACCTCACCTACAAATAGCAAAATACTCCATACAAGTTGTGGTCATGATAAGAATAACACAATGGAATATGAGAAGGAAATGTAGATGATATTCAAAAAAAGATTACCTTATGCGGCCACCAGCTGAGGTAGAGTATCCAGTATCCTTCCGACAGCATCTGTCCGATATTAGCGAGTGAGAGGAAGAGGATGGGCACTCCGAACAGGGAATACACGACGCACAGAATCTTCGAGTGGTCGTTCGACGGCGCCACATCACCGTAACCGAAATTGCACGCACTTTACAATGTTGTAAATGTTGTAAATTACAATGTTGTAAATTTTACAGTGTTGTAAATTTATAGTCTATATACTAAATATGATCCTTAAAGGGAGTGTACACTCTGAATTCCGAAGTTGAGTTAGCACCGGGATGTGAAAATATGTTAAAAACGACTCAGTTTTGTCAATACAACTATTTGCTGAAAATGTCTGCAAGTTGATGAAAATTGAGCGCAAAATGTATCAAAATGCAGAAATTGGTGCCAATTGGTGCCAATTTTCAATGTTCAACAGAACTTTTCATCGACTTATAGGTATCTCTGACACATAGTTGCATTGACAAAAGTACATCATTTTCAACATATTTTCACATCCCGGTGCTAACTCAACTTCGAAATTCAGAGTGTACATTCCCTTTAACATTGGTAGTAATGCTGGTATTGCGTTTATCTCACTAATTACTACATACATAGATGAGCAAAAAAAGATATGGTCGTACCGATTGTTCACAACCAAAGCAAGACAGAGAGTGTTGGATTATAGAGAGTATGGAAAGCATGATATCCATATTACCAAACCATCGTTACATACTCACCAGTGGTGCATAGCGAATGAACAACTGAACTGTCTTACAAAACCATGGTTAAATACTACCAATGGTGCACAGTGTTGTGAACAAATGCGAAATACATTATCCATATTACCAAACGATCGTTATATACTCACCAATAGTGCATAGCTAATAAACAATTGAATCGTATTGCATAACCACCTATACTCACCAATAGTTTAGACGTTTAGAACGTTGTGAAAGACTCACCAATGGTGCACAACGTGGTGAAGGTGAAGAGGCATATCTTGTGGAAGGGGTGCTTGCCTATCTGCTCATCCAGGAGGGAGAAGGCAAAGGCGCCGAGGACAACGTACGCACAGATGAAGGAAAAGAGCAGGCAGTACGGGAAGCACACCACGGCGCACTGAAAGAAGGGTAAGCACCTTACTACTCTCGACACGTATTTGCAAGTAAACTGAAAGATTTGTACGCTCTGAACTGGCTGTGAGCACCATATGTTATATAGCACCATATGACACGTATGGGATAGAGAAAAAAACGCTCTGAACTCGTCTGACATGTAGATGGGAATATGGAGGAAACTATTGTGTAGGTGTTCTCAAAAAAAGGGAAACTGGAAGTGTGTTGTGAGCAGCCTTTATTGGCACGTGTTTGAAAGGAAAACGCTGTAGTAGGTGGGGAAATTGGAGGAAACTTTCGAATTCCATGGAACAGTTTGGATAGGACACTCAATCATCGGTCTGACAGTTTCGCAGGGTCAGTATTGTGGAGAGCAATCTCAACTGCGCCAGAGTAGCGATACTTTGATCTACCTCGCTTGTAGCTCAAGCACAGTACTCTAACCTTCTAACCGTCTGAAGGTTTGGTTCTTAGAAGAGCCGTATTGCCACGAGCTGACTCGCTTATTCTATTTTCCTCTCAACGAGATCATAGCAATCGATTTGAGGCAAAATAGAACCACAACTCACCTCGCTCCAGAGATCTCTCTCCTCCACGCACCGATCCTCGCAGAACTCTTCCTTCCAGGTGGCGAACGGGTTGCGGTGCCTCGGAACTGTGGTGGTAACATAAGGACCACCCACGAAGCGGACCACCCACGACGCGGACCACCCACGAAGCAGACCACCCACGAAGCGGACCACCCACGAAGCTGTTCGCTCACCGTCCTTTCCTTCATGCATACCCGACTTGCGCTGGATGCTCGGACATTTCTCCTGGATCATCTAAACCCAATCTTTCTCTCTCTCTTTCTCTCTCTCTCCCTCTCTCCCTCTCTCCCTCTCTCCCTCTCTCCCTCTCTCCTCCTCTCTCTCTCTCTCTCTCTCTCTCTCTTTCTCAGAGAGTGATAGCTTACCTCATCGGTGTTGCGAATAAATTAGCGGCGGGGGCAGTGAATTGGGAATGTTCTAGTGATCTGAACAGTGTTGAGAGTGTAATGAAAATGGATGGAATGGCAAGTGAATGAGAGATGAGAGAGAGAGAGAGAGAGAGAGAGAGAGACTCACACAGTCACTGGCTCTGTCGCACAGACACATTGATTTATACCAGAGGAGAGTGAGAGAGAGCATCGAATTTTGTGAGACAGTAGTGGGACAGTGGGCAGTAGGAATCACGAAATCAATGTGTAGAGTGTAAACGCTAATCATGTTATCACAAGGTGATGGATTCGAATTGTCACTGTTACACTTACGAAAACGGAAGTTGGAGGGACCATAAACACATCTGAATCATGTGTTTTGATTCGGAAAAGTGCAATTGTGGGTATAGTGGTAGAGTGCGCAGGAGAGGTTGGATAGAAATGGCATATGTGATCATCGGAAAAGTGTGAAACTCAAAGCCGGGTGCTTCATCTTCTGTTCAAAATAGCGCAACGAACAATACCACAGGAATGGTTAGACAACGTTTGGGAACGTGGAAAAGTTTCACGAAAACGAGAGGTGGTTGAAAAGTGATTTTTGGAAGTGGTTGATTTTATGATCTGCCGCTTATAGCTGTCAAGTGTGATTTCGGTGACGGGCCGCCGCGTCGAATCAGCGTTGCAAAGTCGGCTCCTATGATCCGCGCCTAACTGAAATTGAGAAGTATTGATTGATGAAATGATGTCATAAAAATGAAACTCAAAAGTATTGATTGATTAATGATGTAATCAGACTGAAATTCAAAATTGTTTCGGTTGATTGAGTGATTGATTGATTTATCGAGGTAGCTCGGTATTCAGGGTGCGTCTATGAGGGATACTCGAGAACTAAAGGTGTTATGTTCCCAGGTATCACAGGTTTCTACAGTGTCTCGCCCCTCAGATGTCAAATCGCTCTATCCTCTATTGCAACATGCCTATCCTCGCTCATCCCTCATGAAATGGTCGTTTTATGGCAGGGGGGATGACTGTTTCACTCTTTCACGCACCGCCAAGGTGAGAGCGCTCGGCAACAGACGACATCATAATTACCCCATTTGCACATGTAACTGAGAGGCCGCCAAGGGGGGAGAGAGAGAGAGAGAGAGAGAGAGATGCGCAACGTCAATGCAGATTATGACTACCCCTCAAACGGGTTTCTTTATCGCACACCCTAAACCGATCGGGCCAGATCTTGTGGGGAGGCTTAGAGAGAGGGGGAGGCAAGGTAACGGCCCATCTACTTTGGAGGAACCGCAGTTGGGCTTGAAGAGGATTACTCACTTGCTTCTTACTTGAAACTTGAACCCGCATCCAGCAAGGTTCTGCGGATCCCAGCTTTCTCCAGCTGCCCCGAAAGTTGCTCAATTGATTGATTTGATTGATTCAAAAGTGATTAGATTGATTATGAAAATGAGGTGCGAAATCTCTCGTCTTCTTCCCTAGTTCGTTTTGTCCCGAGTGCCTGTCCGGCCCCCCTTCATACAGTATCTCTTGCGTTTTTTTTTTCTCGCGAGCTCGCTTTCTCGCACCTCATTTTCGCTTGCGCAATGCGTAATCGCTGTCAGCTAGGGGTAATTAGAGGCAGGCTCCTGATTGGACGAGCATCAACAACACATTCGTTATCGAGTCGCGCAATCGACAGGTGGACCAGGTAGAGGGGGGTGACATCCGAGAGAGAGAGAGAGAGAGAGAGAGAGAGAGAGAGGGGGAGAGGGAGAGGGAGAGATGGTTGACACTACGGCGGAGAGAGAGAGAGAGAGAGAGAGAGAGAGAATGCGTCAAGACACGCTCTGTCAGCAACGCATAGTTTCCGTTGATTGACACTTATTTCAATCTTTGTGTCCTTAAAAGTGAAATGATGTCAAAATTTGCGGGAATGCAACAGGCGTACAGTATGCAATGGATTGTATGCAATGAATTGTACACTGTTGCATAGTATTTATCCAAATTTACCTTTATACAGTATTTATATAGTGACTTGTGAAAATGTACGCTCTCTCCGTAAAGTGATTTGTATGGTTTTTATGTGGATTTTTTTCGTGATGAGACAGACTCTCTGCAACTCTGATCTCAATGAATCTGACCACCTGTTCAAATACTCTAAAATACACCCGTGTTCGGTTTCTATTCTGAGAGTTGGCAGAGTGAGTGAGTGAGAGAGAGGGAGAGAGAGAGAGAGAGAGAGAGAGAGAGAGAGAGAGAGCTGCTCGGAGCGCCTGCGGGCTCGCGCACTATCCAAACACACACACTGAGAGGAGTGTGACTGTGTGTGTATTCGATTCGCTTTCACATGCAACAAGTAAGGCAGGACAACAGTCCCCATTTCGCCCCGCATAGTTAATGACAGTGTGTGCATTGGCAGCCCCCATCCATTACCGTACCCTGTCATCCCCCCTCCCTCTTTCACATTATGCGGTGTTGGGCACTGTCGATTACTAACCATGCGCCAACGAGCCATTGAACCCGCCGACGCACACGAATCACCTCATTTGCATACGACAAGCAGATCCGAGAGAGGGAGGGAGAGAGAGAGGGAGAGGGAGGGAGGGAAAACGTTCGCGCGCCCGCGATCGGTCCGGGGGTTCGAAGCGTGATGGACCGCTTAGTGGGAGTGAGTGCGAGCGAGAGAGAGGGAGAGGGGAGAGAAAGAGAGAGAGAGAGAGAGAGAGAGAGAGACGGTGTGTGTGTACAAATCTCGTGTAGTGAGAGGGTAGGAGAGAGAGTGCAGACACCCCCTCGGGCTCACTTTTTGGCTAGCGCCCCCTCCTCTCGTCTTGATCGCCTGAAACCGATACCATACACGGGAGTATCTCTCTCTCTCTATCTCTCTCTCTCTATCTCTCTCTCCCTCTCTCTCTCCCTCTTTACACACTACTTGTTGACCGCACGCTCGTTGGCTATTTCTGTCGAGGACCCTCCGAACCTCCCCGAACTGTGAACAAATGTCGAATCGAAATCCTGCACATCACCTCTCTATCTCTAGTTCTCTCTCTCTCTCTCTCTCTCTCTCTCTCTCTCTTTCCTGCGGATAATGTATTCCCATCTTGTGTGTGTCAATGTGGTGTCTATTTACCGTATCCGCGCGCGTGTCAGGATGGGGGAGATTGATTGGCGCGGACGCGGAGTGAGCTGGCGCACTCGTCGTGTCTCTCACGACCCCACACAGCGATTTATGCGAGCCCAGCTAGAAAGAAGCTTGAACATCAATCAAGTCGAACCGTGTCGCGAGTCGCGAAATCGGACAGGACACCAGTAGGATCTCCACCGGTTATCCCACCAGTTGGACCATGAGGTAGACTACCAGTTGGATCACCAGTTGGATCTCCACCGGTTACCACCCACCAGTTGGACCATGAGGTAGACTACCAGTTGGATCACCAGTTGGATCTCCACCGGTTACCACCCACCAGTTGGATCCACGGACCACCAGTTGCACCACCAGCAGAACCAGACCGGCACCAATCGGTTTGACCACGACTACGCAAAACAAACAACACCGAACACTGTCACGTTGATTTTGCAACGTTTTGTTGTATGCGAGAGAGAGAGAGTGGACAGGCTCAATATAGCCACTGGATTGCACACCTGTCGAAAGAGAGTGCCCCCAGGGGGAGAATACTTCACATTTCATCGTTTCATCTCATTACAGTCGTTGCTTCTCCCTGCCATTTCGCTGTTTCGCGCCATGCAAGCCATGTTTGCCCGCTTCCATATTTGTTGTTGTTGTGAGTCTCTCTCCCCCTCCCTTTGATTGTTCGCAGTTTGTTTATTTGCACAAGTTGTCTACTGGCCAGTAATATTTGCGTTGATCTCTGCGCGCTCTCCGCTTCACGCGCTCTCTCGTCGCGCTCTCGCGCCCAGACACTGTCGCAATGGAACATTGCGAAGCACTGATATGGCGCTGTCTGGCTTGCGATTGCCCGGAGGGCTTCTCCTTCTCTTCCTGCTCCTTCTCCTTCTGACCCCTCTGCTCCTTCTGCTCCTTCTGCTCCTCCTCTTCCCCCCCCCTCCTGCTCCCTGCTCCCTGCTCCGTCTCCAGGGCCTCCAGGCGTGCGCGCGTGTGTCGGAATCTGTTTGCGCAGTGAGAGAAGGTTGGAAAAAATCTCGGCTCACCGTCTCTCTCACACCTGACATGTGTGCTCTCTCGGCGCGCGTCTGCCACCCTGCGCCTCTTCTCTCGCCACACTCCCTCGCTGATGGTCCGTTCCATCAAGGAGTGAATTGCGTTGGTCCGTTGGTCGTGGTTCGAAATACGAACACCCGCTGACCAGCCGACAACACTGTTACATCGCTCACTTCGTGTTTTTTTCTAGTTCCATATATTTCCTTCGTCGCGTCTTTCCTAGAACCCTACAACTCTACCTTGTTACACTCACTCTTACATTCCCTTTTTTCGCGAGATCATTTCAACACTGATCCCCCGGTCATTTATGAAACACGGTGGCGTTCCTCTCTCTCCTCTCCTTCTCCCTTTGCATGTAGGACAGTCTCATTTATCGCGCCTTCCCCTCTGCTCCCCTCCTCTCTCTCCTCCACCCGCCTGCTCCTTCTCCCCCCTCCATCGGCACGCGTCCTTTCAACCTGCCGCCGCGTGTCTGCGCCCTCCTCGATCGCGCGCTCTCTCGCCGTTCTCTGCCTTGTACTTGTGGGTGTCGCGTGCCGGCCGTCGGTCCGTCCGTCAAAACGAAACAAGTTACTGGCCGAACATCAGATAAGCCCTTTTCTACTATAATTAATCACTCCCACCTTTTTTCAAATAGGATCGCCTATTTACAATTGCACTCGTACAATTTTCCGTCACTTTTTTTCGCCACGACTCGACTACCGTATTCGGTGGGAATTAGGTTTCTCCTAAACCCACTTAGCCACCTCGCCGCTTCGTTAGTGTATTTGGGCTCGTCCAATTCTCTAATTCCATTCCCAACAAGTGGCATATGATTTTTCATGGGATTTCATTACTAGACTACTGTAGTCGCAGAGTGCTCTACCGTAGATTGCAACGACAGGAAATTGACGATGATTTTCGGCGGTTGGGTGCTGTGATTTCGCGGCTCATTGGGTAGAGTGATCACTGTTTTGGGGAAGGAGGAGGAGGGGGATCGGTGTCTATTGGGTCTGAATGGGACAGGTTACGAGACGTCGTGTGAGGTCTAGCAGTTGTGAACTGGGAAATATGGAATATGGAAGCTGTGTGATAGGAAGGGATCACTCAGAGTACAATAGCCACACGCGCGTTCCCACACTTTTCCAGCCACACATGCTAATGAGTGGTGGTCGGCTCCGGCATTTCTGACATTTCGCGAAACCCCTGCCTTTCTCTCGCGACATATGCGAGAAACAGACCACCGCCAAAACTTGCCTCATAAAACCCAGCTATCGCCGCGTCTCATCTACCTCCGCTCCCTCTCCACCCTCTCGTTTCCACACACTCTCTCGCCATATTCACTGTCTGCTTCTCTCCTTCTGCACGCTGTCTCGTGTACTGTCTGACCGCAGGTAGCATGTCTAAATTACCTCTTACACTTTTATCCCAAGCCCATCTGAGGGTGCCGGGGCGACTTCGTGTGTGGTCCTCCATGTGGTCCTTTCAATCGCGCGCTGCCCCGCTCCAAATTTACGATGTAAACATAGACAGGCTGTGTGAGGAAAGGCGCCGACTGTCGGTCACTGTTTGTTTTTGTTTCCGTTCAAATCCCCCTCCACTAATCCCGCAATTATCGTAGAGCAATCTTGTCACAGTAGCCACTACAGTAATCCTCCGGTATCAAAGAGCCGCCGCCTACACTCATTGTCTCGCAATTAGGAGAGGAGAGTGCGCAAGAGACCAATTAGTCTCGGGAGTAGATCACAGAAGTTTCCACTCTTTACTACCAGCGGGCAGTCGCGTGCCACAAGATCTTATCACAGAGAAACTTGTAGATGAAAGGTCGTCGTGCCCTTTTATGGACACACCACCTGGTGACATCCCTCGATTCCCAATCCCGATACCGTTTCGCCCAATCCCTCAAACGACCTCATATTACGCACCGTAAAAGCGTTCGAAAAAAGTCGTTGACGAAAAACGGTGTTTAGAGTGCGGTTGACTGAGCGATTACCGGAAAAACGAGAGGAGAGAGAGAGATTATGCAAATACACCGAGGGGTCGAGGTCGGTACCTTGTTGCGACGATGACGGGGCTTCAGCTGAAAATGATTCGAAATCGCGCGGGAAATGTCTGACTCTCTCGGATCGCGCGCTCTCTCGCCGCACGCTCGCACCGGCACGCGTCGATGGCTCGTTAGCATTGATGTGAGGAGTGAGAGAGGGGGGGGGGGGGGCTAGACGAACGCATTGCTCACTATTCGAGTTATGCAAAGTAGCTCGGCTGGCTGGGTGGTCGCAGTCTTCCCTACCTCTCGCTCTGTCAGCTGTCCTTCACTCACCTCACCTATATCAGCGTTTACGATCTCCTAACTTCTGGCGCTGTCACAATATTATGCCTCGGACGTGACCGTAAATCCCATAGGTGCACAGGTAATTGGCGTGTGGTCGGAGAGACCTCTCACCTGCCACCGATCAGCCAGGCACCAACCCCAACCCATTCCGACGACACTCACTTTATGACGCGCCTCTAATTCCCCCTAATTGACATACGCATTTGTCATTACTCACGTCCTCAATTGAGCGCCTGATACTTGGACATGTGTTGAAGCTGCTGCGCAAAAAAACCGTCTTCACTCAGTTCTCACACTCACACACTCTCTGAATCTAGGACACCTCTCCAATGGTGTACTGTAGTTGCGTTCCGGTCGGAAATTCCCATTACTCTTCCGGGAGGCTGAATGTGCTCAGCTCACCTGTAACAAATTCGATGTGGTGGTCGTTGCAAAATCGTACGTGTCCTTGAATCGATCGAATTACTGTATTGCGCTTTTAATGTCGTCTGGTTGCAGCTTCTGACCTCGGGGTTGAAATCGGATGCTTCTCTCAGGGTGTGTTTATGTGGTTATGTGGTTATGCAACAGGGATGATGCCTGGATTGCCATTCCGGGAGTATCTGCCTGTAATAGACGGATGGCTTCTCCCACACCCAGCGGGGGAGCTCCATTCTCGCCCCTCTCGCGCACCCACGCTCTCTCGCCTCCCTCTCACCCTGACCCTCTCGCGCACCCGCACTCTCTCGTCCCTCTCTATCCTTCCTTGCGTAATGGATTGGTCATCTATGCAAATCGAGAATCAGGAGAAATGATTGTCGCGCGATGTGAATTCATAACACATAAATCTGTGTGGTGTGGTGTGTGTAGTGGGTTGGGATGGGATACTGAGTGTAGAGATAGAGATACTTCCCTTCCATTCTGCCCACAGGCTTCTTTCAGTGTCACTATCAGTCGTGATTCGTGATAAGTCTTCATGAATCGCTGATACCGCGAAGTTTAAAAACACTGTCTCTGCAACAAGTTGTTTTCTGGTTGTTTCCTACCGATCGAAATGATCATCTTTGTGTTCATTTCCACTTCTCCTCATCTTTCCTGCTCCTCCTCCCATCTCCTCTTTCTCCTCTCTGTATATACGGAGTTGCTGGAACTAGGGTGATAAGAGGCGGCTCGGAAAAACGTGTATGCGGCAGTTATCAGATAAGGCCTGAAGACAGCTATGCGGCTCGAAATTTTCAAACTCTGATATGGTTTGCCTACGCTTGTCTAGCCTGGTATGTGTACGACGTACCCTGTTTCTTCTCGATCATAGGTGCAATCTCGACAGGCGGACCGCACATGTGCATCCAACCTTTCCCCACACACACTTAGATCCTACGCAGATTATGTAAATTGGAGAAAGTGAGAGTGTGTCTGGCCGGGGACGCTGAGCGATATCCCATTTATCTCTCATCCCGACTCTCTCTCTCTCTCTCTCTCTTTCTATGACCCGGTTCGAACTCCGCCGCACTTTCACCCCTGTCTCTCTCCGTTGCCACGATCTCTCTCCGCTCTCTCTCTCTCTCGCTCGCCTCCCCGTTTTCACCCCACTTCTAATTCGGACTTTTCCCATGCAACATTGCGTCGTCACGTTCGGTTTGATGTGATACGCACTCGGTAGATCAGCGTTTCTCGATCTACCGTTCTCTGACCAGCCACTATACTATTGTGTCGCTATTGCAGCTAAGGGGGGGGGGACGCCTGGATCCTCTTATCACCCGCGGGGTCACTCCATTTTTTTCCTGGATCTCGCTTCGGCCCGCATATGTTTTCTTATCGCTTTTCGTATAGTCGCGGTTGCTTGGCAGGCTCGGCGCGTCTCTTTTAGAAGGCCTCTCGGATTCCCTCCTCAAGGTGTGATCCCTTCTTGACAGCCCTCTAATCCTTGTGATATCGTACCGGGATGCCGCCATGGATTAGAGCCATCGCCCCCCTCTGCCCCCTCATCCTTCCGGTCAACGCCTATTACCGCAACATGTATGCTTGTTGCACCTCTCTCTATATGTTACCATAACCATGTCTCTGCCCGCTCTTCCCTCGCCTCACTCTCTCCTGCCACCCCGCTGTGCGCATCTCGATCTGCCAGTGAGTGTGTTGACATACCATCACACGTCTCTGTGCCCTCTCATCCTCCACACTCTCTCTCCCCTCCTTGTATGGTAGTGTTTCTGTAGTGGTTGGGCGAAAGCGTGCCGTCGTCCACTCGAAGCCCTCTTCCCTCATTGTCGCTGCCCACTTGACCAGACGATCAAAGACGCGCCGGCATTGTGCTTCAATACGGCAATTAGCACCTGTAGCCTATAGCCCACAGGTACATTTCCGGTAGCTTCCGGTGGATTGTTATGCTTTCCACTCTACTTGTATCATTCGGTTTGTCGAAGGGATCATCTCGAGTTGACACAAACAATCAGCGGTCAAGTGGCGCGACAAGCTTCTTCTCGCATCGTGGGGATTAGAGGGGATACTGTAGTTCCCACACACCCTGCACCCGTCACTTGCAAACTCCTAGACCCGGTTATACCATATAGTAGCAGATGAACTTTCTTGGGAGAGAGTAGTGAGAGAGATGGGAGAGAGCGTGGGGTTGACGGAGAGCGCAGACGGCGGGCGCGTGGAAAGTGCCGATGCGCCCTGCGGTGCGCAGCAGGCCGCCACGACCCACCACCGAATTCACTCCCCCCCCCCCCCTCTCCTCTCCATTTCAGCCTACTCTCTTTCTCACTAGATTCGACACACTCTGAAGCGAGTCTATGAAACCTAGATTCCCTCTCATCTACGATTTCAGTCGAGGATCGATACTGTCACTTTCTCACTTCGCTTTCCTTCCTCGCCCCTTTCATGCCAGTTAGCCAGATGTGTGAAGTGAGAGTGAGAGAGCGGCTGGCAACATATGCTTCCTCTCTCACTCTCACTCTCTCTCTCACTCACTCTCACATGAGAGTGGATCATGTTATGATGAGTGATGTGTGTGTGAGAGGGGGGATACTGTACGAAGCGCCCGCCCTGGAACCTCCCCATCACTCTGTGTGTCTGTCGCGCGCGCGCGTGCCGCCGAAGTGCACTTTCTCGCTTTCAAACTCCCGCCGCCTTGGACGAAATGAGTCAGTCCCTTCCTCTCCCTTCGACTTCTTCTACTTCTTCTGTGGTTTGCAATGCCCTGCGGTAGTCTCGTGACAGTCGGTGGCCCGTTGATTACAAACCTTCTGACTTCTTCACCGCCCGCCGCCAATCTCGAACTTGATTTCACTCTCGGCCTTCTGCGCTGCGCCCTCTGCGATC
This sequence comes from Rhabditoides inermis, assembly GCA_963966185.1. Classification (NCBI taxonomy): domain Eukaryota; kingdom Metazoa; phylum Nematoda; class Chromadorea; order Rhabditida; family Rhabditidae; genus Rhabditoides; species Rhabditoides inermis. The sequence continues at coordinate 211,636 of CAWZYM010000006.1, read as the reverse complement.
CGCGCGCTCTCTCGCCCGTCTCTGATGATACAGTGTAAAACTGTGTAGGTGTAGTGTCCCCCCTGCTGCCCCGGGGGCAAATGCCAGCCGGCGCGCGCCGCAGTCTCGAACCGGTTCCGGTCGAGCCGTCTAGACAGGTGGATCACTCGGATCTCGCTGATCTACTTTCATGATCTACTTTTCACCTTTTTTTCTAATCTACCTTTAGGGGGCGGGGGAAGAGGGGGAGGAGGAGGGCTGGACTCGGCTACGGTAGCGTTCGAGACTCGGGCGCCGAGGCCCCGCCCCCCTCTCTCGCGTTTAGTGGCCCGCGGCTGCCCGTGTCGCAGTCGCTCACTGTAAATAGAGCCCCGCGGATTCCGACGCCCCTTCTCTCTCTCACTCTCCACTCTCACCACCCTATTTCTTACACTCCCTCGATACCTTACTGTTGAGGGAAACGTGATTCGAACCAGTTCTCCCCCTCCTCCTCCTCCTTAATTTGATCTACCTTCTCTCATCTGACGGGATCGCTCGTGCTACCTCATCTCTCATTTCGGCGGTGTCGTGTTGTTTCTGGTGTGTCTCTATTCCGAAACACTTTCACATCATCACTTCTCCTTTTGCTCATGTAGATGGCGATCCGTTCTAATTCGGCCAGCGTGTTTCGGCGCAATAGCGTGCACCTGCGAGAGGGCGCAGTCGGCAGAGCGACGAGAGAGCGCGCGAACCGCAGAGTGCGCAGCCGTGTCCAGGCAATCCCGTTTTTTTCCCCACGCGGAACTCTCGAGGCGAAAGTCAGCTTGACGCTGGGCGATGGCATTCCAATCAGCTGATCGCTCACTGATTGGGCGCGTGCCGACGCCCCGCCCCCTCGCGCGTGCCCCGCGGCAAGAGTGGGCGTGGCGTGCGAGTCTCCCACTCTACGCGGTGTGGGATACGGTTTGAAGCCGCCGCCCGAGCAACCTATCCCACGAGCCCCCGGAACGAAACTGTCCCTTCCCAGGCAGCGACCACTGCGGGCCGGGGGGATATAAGGGACCACTCCCTCCCCCCTTCATCCAGTGTTTATGACTTGCGCACTATCGCAATATGTTCCGCTAGATTTACGATCTCTCTTGGATGTCTTTGTGCGCATATTGTCTGCAATGTGATACTGTATACAGTGTGTGTATCTTTTCTCTTCTGCCGCCGCCTCTTGTAAATCTGCCTCTCGGCGCGCTAAGAAAATCGAATTTTGTTGGTTGCTGGATCGGGAATACGGGTTCTCGGGCCGCTTTCCCGAAAGTGTGTGTGTGTGTATGTGTGTGGATACTTTCGCTCCGATCTGCCAGCCGGCGCCGTCTGCGCTCTCTTCGCGTCACACACTCTCTGCTACTGCTAGCTCTGACTGCCGTAGGGCATGCATGTTACACTCTCGACGACAGGTAGATTCACCTTGTGCCCAGATCGAGACTGTCTGGTGTGGGTGATGAGAGAGAGAGAGAGAGAGAGAGAGAGAGACGTCGCTTACGCGTCATCCCATTCTCGTTTTCGGTTCAATTCACGGCAGTCGGCTACGCGCTTCCTTTTTTTGCACAGTTGTAATGCGGGTGATGAATGATGAATGGAATTTGAGAGGAGAGTGTGTTTGGCACGCGCCTTATCACTCAAGCCACGCGCGCGCGCGAGTAGCCTTATCATATCCGCTCAGGGCATCCCTCCACTCTTTCTCCCTTTCCTTCTCTTTCTCCTTCTCCTTCTCCATCTCTCTCTCTCTCTCTCTCTCCTCCCTGATTGTTTTGTGATTAGCTAGCCCGTTCCCGTCTGGTGGGTCTCGTTTGTTGCGCAACGGATATGATAATGTTCGCGTTTCGCGCCAGTCACTTGTTGCTTGTCTATCGATCAGATTGCAGGATGATGGATCCTCGCATGATCAAGGAGGAGTGCGTGGATCAGTTCGGCATGGAGCCGACGTTCATGCCCTGGCAATGCGGCGGCGGACCGTTCGGCTCGCTCAAGGTGCAGAAAAACAGCGCGACGCCTTATACGGACGCCACCAACTGCAAGAAGAGCAGCAACCACATCAAGGTGAGAGTGCCCCCCCCTCTCTCTCTCTCTCTATCAACTCTCTCTCTCTCTATCAACTCTCTCTCTATCAACTTTCTCTTTTCAGCGTCCTATGAACGCTTTTATGGTGTGGAGCCAACTGGAGAGGAGAAAGATCTGCGAGCATCAGCCGGATATGCACAACGCCGAGATCAGCAAGCAGGTAGGGAGGAACAGCGAGAGCGAGAGAGAAAGAGAGAGAGAGAGAGAGAGAGAAAATGACGTCATCCTTTCAGCTCGGCTCTCGCTGGCGACAGCTCACCGAGGAGGAGAAGTCGCCATTCGTCGCCGAGGCCGAGCGACTCCGGCTCATGCACATGCAGGTCAGTATCAATTGATTATCGATTCATCGATCTGGTATTGATTGATGCGAGTAAAGGTAAAGGTTGAATATTGATTGACTATCGATCGATTGTTCAGGAGTACCCGGACTACAAGTACAAGCCGCGTAAGAAGCCGAAGAAGAACCCGGACGGCTCGATTCAACAACCGCCCGCGCCTTCCTCGCCCCAGCAGAGGAAGCAGGGCGTCAAGCGACCGCATGTGGGAGGCATGCTGACTATCGGGGGACAGGTGAGGAGAGAAGAGAGAGGGGGGAGAGGAGAGAGAGAGAGAGAGAAGGGGGGGGGGGACATTCCCGCTACCTTGATGTGGTAGTAGTTGCTATTCTTCTGATGGGGAAGGCGGAGAGGGTGGGAGGAGAAAAAGAGCGACTGACTGACATCTTTCCAGGAGCAGCACTACCCAGTCGGCAAGTCGATGAAGATCGACCACGACGGCGTGCGCCTCTGCGGCGGCGGCGGCGGCGCCTGGCCGGACGACCTCAAGACCAGCCCGCCGCACATCAAGCAGGAGCCGCGCCTCTACCACCCCTCATTCTCCTCGCCCACCGACTTCCACGCGCCGTTGACCCCCGAGAGCGGCTACTACGAGGACTTTTACCAGTTCGGCACGCCGGCTGGCTCCGGCCAGTCCCCGCCCACGCACGCCCCGCCCCTCCAGCCCATGCCCAATGGACAGCTGCTGATGCCGATGCAGCGGGTGAGTGAGGGTAAAGTCTCTTGAGAAAATATGTCCGAAGTGATTCGAAGGCAAATCGGAAGGCATAACGGGAGTGGTTTCGAGGCGATTCGAAATAGTTTGACGAGACTGACCGCTACTTTAGTTTCTAGGCGTTGCAAACAATCCAGAGCCATTTGGAGTGGTTGGAAGTAGTTCAAAGGCAAATCGAAGTAGTTGGAAGACGACCACTGAAGAAGGTTGAATGTGCGTCATTGCAGGACTACCCCGCTGCCATGTCCCAGATGCAGCACTACTACACGCAGACATCACCCGTCACAGCCAGCCATCCGCCCACGCAGTCGGAGGTAAGAGAGAGAGAGAGAGAGGGAGAGAGAGAGAGAGAGAGAGAGGAGGAGAGTAAACAGGGGATCATCGCGCTACATCCCTGCCATAAACAAACATGTAGTATCAGCAAACGGTAATTGGCGCAGGGCGCGAAATGACGAGCACGAGACAAAGACGCTGCGCAAACAAACAGCGGGCGAGTGATACGGTAGCACTCTGCCTGGGAGTGTTACACTGCTGCACTGTCTCTGTCTCTCAGCTGGGCTCCTCATATCACCTTGTAGACCTAAACTCGCCAAAACATGCGATTCCGGGGAAATCTTGATACAAGCTGTCCGGAGCGTTTCTCTATGTAGAATCAAAATACCGCTCTCGCCTTGAACAACAGTGATTTCTATAGCAAGACGATACAAGCTGTCCGGAACATTTATCTCGCTCTTTTGATCGAACAATTATTTCTATAGTGAGACTGGTAGATGATTCGATTATTTGCAGGACGATCTGCGCAGCATGTCGTCGTCTTCCTCAGCGGCATCTTCGGGCTACGCCTCAACCGCCCCCGCGGCGGCGGACGACTTTGGCGAGGAGCTGCTCCCGTCCATCAACGACTTCCACTTCTCGGCCGCCCTGTCGGCGGCCAATGGCTGGACGGACCTGTGGCAGTCGCAGCTCGCCAACGGGGCGCCCTTCGACCAAATCCACATCTGATTCGGCGGCGCGCGCACCGCACATAGTCTGTATATACCCCCCAGAGACAGTATTCCTCCCGCCCGCCCGTCTTTGCTGCAGACATAATCCCCTCTCGCCCCTCGTTCTTCACATATCCCAGCTTTATGCCGCAGCCTCTCTCCCTCCACTTTCCCCTAATAACCAGCCAGTGTTCCCTGTGTTGTCTGTTCGTCCGTAGATGTGTATGTGTTCGTCTGTCTCTCGAGTGTGCGTGGGCGTGCGTGGGCGGCTCATCTCGGATGGCCGTTTTCCCGCGCGCGCCGGTGTCCCTACTCCAAATATATGCCCTCCTATATTTTATATTTGACACATATATAAATATATCGTCTATCTAGAGTGGTGTGTGTATCGTTTCAGCCGCCCAGAGATGTTTATGTTGACGCGCCGGTGTATACGGTAGTTTTCTCATGTGATTTGTATGTCGACCACAATAAAGACAGAGAAAGTGAGAAGAAGCTGCTGGAATGTGTGAATCAAGGGTCATGAACTGTACAACTGGTGATGTAACATGAGTGATCTGGCCATATGTGAACAGAGTACGTGGGTTGAAGGCCGCGAAAAACGACGCTCTCTCCCGCACTCCCCTATCTGGCAGCATTGCAACATCTGCGCGTGCCAGCTGCCAACAACTCTCTTCCCGCCAAAATATCCCTTTCAACGTTTTATGATTCTCACATCTCACTTTCTCTCGAGAGGAATGTATGAAGATGTTATTTAGAAGGAGGGGGGGGGGGTTGGTGAGTGGCGCCAGGGAGTCGGTCGGCGGCGAGTATTAAGGGAGGGATGGAAGGGGAAGATGAGAGTGAAAGAGACGACGACGCAACACAACCACTACACGATTTATGACAGACAAGTGACACTCGTTGAGCGATAATGAGTAGACAGGAGATGGCGAAATATGTTTTTGTGGTGAAAGATGAGGGTGTGGTAAAGTGTAGAGAATAGTGGGTAGAGTTAGTGAAGTTCTCACCAGAAAGTTGAACGGAAAGAAAAGAAAGTTGAACGGAAAGAAAGTTGAATAGTGAGGATTAGAAAAAAAAGAAGGTGACCAATGTCGTCGACATAATAGATGAAAGACGTCGTTGAGAGGATATACAGTGGGCTCGAAAATTAATTTCATGATTTTCGCGAGAAACATTTGAGAATCAAGAGACAATTCGCGAGAGACATTTTAGAGTCGTTTGATGAGAAAGATCAGAGCTTATTCAATGAGGTTATATGTTGAACAGTTCGTAAGCCATGTATAAAAGTATTTATCGAATAGTCAAATTTGTAAGCAAGTCTTAGATTGAAATTGTTTACAGTTCATCACCCATGCCATAGTCAACCTTTTTTCTCCTCGAGCCAGTGATATTGAAAAACTCACTCCAAAGACGAAAGGGGGAGAACTGCTATATTTATTAGTTATCCTAATAACATAATTTTAAGCAAATGAGTTTCATTGTTTCTATTACGTGTTTCAGGATTTTTTCTTATCGAGTTTTCGATTTACTTTAATAGTGATAAACAAAAAAATAATATAATCGTCCGTGTTACTATTGACAAAGCATAATGTGATTTAGTGCATGTTCGTCATTGTTACATATATGACGCTTTTATTTTTATTTTTATTTTTATTTACGCTAATTTTGTATATTGTTATGGTAATTCCGTTTAGGATAGTCAGATTACAACAACAGTCTGATAATGTGTGTATTTCAAGGCTATCGTTGCAGTAGATTGTTTCGAAAACACATTGTTGCCTTTGAATGTATGTGACATTTAATTGATGTAAAACTCGTTCTTACAGTCCATTAACATGTTTTGCAACGTTTATGTCTATATTCAGATGTCGCAGTTGATGCGCAAGATGGGTGTGATGGTGGCCATGGATTTGGATGGCGGCATCGGCAAGGCTGGAGGTATTCCCTGGCACTTGTCAAAAGACTTTGCCTACTTTGTAAAAGTGACCTCTACTACCCGTGATCCCAGCAAGGTTGGTTCGTGTTTTGGTGTGTTATAACGCTTCCGTAAAGATCAATGCTGTGGTGATGGGCAGAAAGTGCTGGGACAGCATTCCCACCAAGTTTCGTCCGCTGCGTAACCGTCTCAACATTGTCATCAGCCGCACTCTTCCCGCCTACGAGGACGAGAAACTCATTGTCACAGGTTCATATTGTGATATATAGTATTCCATTCAATACGTAGTTCACTAGATTCGTTCGATTCTGTCATGGCTCGCCTATCGTCTCCTCCTCTCGTGGACAAGATCGAGAGCATCTGGAATATTGGAGGCAGTGAGATTTACGCACTGGCGCTGCGAGCTGATCTGGTCGACACGCTGGTCATCACTCGCATCGAGTCTCGGTACTGTGATTTCGATTTGTTTATGTGGTTTGGAAAATGTAGCTCGATTCGTTGTGCTGCGGCTAGGACCAAGTGCGAATCGCTCTTCACACTATGCAGTGTGATGAGTGGCGAGATGAGATATTTCTTTCACCGATATCTTGATCGCCTGGTCGATGTGGCAGTTTGGGAGTGGGTCGACTCGACGCATGCGGGTTGTAACACAGAGAGCGCGTGCTAGCGGGTGAGGCGAGTGGTGACGCTATCAGCTGATAAGCGCCTCGGCTGCCGTATTTTGAAAGTGAATGGCTGGGGCGGGTGAGGAGTGAATGGGAGGAATGAAATGTACGCAAACAATGAACGCCGTGTCTCGGAATAGTCTCTCTCGCGGCTTGTTGCCCTGCAAGAGTGCTTGTTTGTCCTTCGCTCTGATTAGTAGTGCTCCCTCGCCGTTCACAATGAAACACGCACTACTCACTCTCTTTATCGCTCTAATCGAGCACATTTGATTCAATCAACTCCTTTTTTACCAAATGTTTGATGGTTCGCCTATCATAATTTAGACATGTTTTTTTGTAGCTTCGATGCGGATGTGAAGATGAGTGCGATTGAGTGGAATCGATTCGAGGAGGATGAATCAGAAAGGAGCGAGGAGATGGAGGAGAAAGGGCTCCGCTTTCGATTTCACACCTACAGGAGGGCGCACGCCGAGGGGGACAAGGAAAACTGAGGTATCGTTGTTGAACAGGTAGTCCAGGTACAGGTAGTTGAGTGTAGTATTTCATGCGTGTTGACTTTACTTGTTGCTCCAATCTCACTTGTTTTATTTTATATCAATCTTGCCTTATTTATTTACATTATCATGTACAATGCAATTTGTCGTTTGTGTATAAAGATTTGATTGTGCTTAAGTGAATTGGTGTATTTCGTGAACCGATTTGTTTTGGGTTGAAATACCCTGAAATATCTGGTAATGTGTGTGATTTTTATCATGTTTTATCAATGCTAAATGCTTATTCGTAGTTGCCATCTTGTCATTATCACAAATCTCATCGTTGACTGATCTATTGATCAAGAAGTATCATTTTCATTTTAGTGGGACTGGTGATGGTAAACCAGAAGAAGAAGAAGCTAAACGGACACGTGATGACTGCACAGGCTCTGGAGAAGAATGGACTGGACTCTGGCCGCAAGAGCAAGCAGATGAACGGTCACGTGAACGGGCTGGTGGCGGAGGTGCGAGACGAGGAGGAGGAGGACAGGGAGACGATGATCACCCAAATACCCACACCTGTGGTGAGCATGATGCGTATGTTCTGTATATAATATCTTGAAACAGGCTCTGCGTGATGCAGCCACTTCCCCTATCCTCATGGATGACGTACCCACTGTCATCGAGAACGGAAACGTACAGGTAGTGTGAAACAGTTTCGTTTTGACTTTTTAAGCTTTTGAGTAATTTCATTGAAATATGCTGGTTGTGTTGATTAGGCAGCAGTCTCGCAGTGTTATATTCTGCAGGTGTGGGCGTCCGAAGTGGAGGGAGCTGATGGGGAGACGGCGGAGGCAGAAGGAGAGACGGAGGAAGAGAAGCCGTGCTGTTCGGCGAGCAACGCCACGCAGACGGAACCCATCGCCAACGACGCCCTTCTCGCGTTCCTCGGGGTGAGTGGAAGACCACGTCGAGATATGGAAAGTGATAGCATGCATTACCAATAGCACGTCTTCACACCATCCACGGGACCACCGAAATCCGCGTTGTTGGAATTCGCAGTAGGCATGGTATTACTGTACTTTACCGTATCCTACCGTAATTTACATAATCGGTATTGTGTGCTTCTTGATTCGAGATAAACATTCTGATTATGATTCTCTTCTGTTGCAGCAATCCGAGTGGGAGCGTATTGAGACCATGTGCGAGATGGTCGCCTGCCTCGCCCCGTTCCAGCTCCGGTTGCTGGGTGAGTTATTTTTCTAAACTATCAGTGTTGTGTTTGTTATATTTTTGAATGTTGCGTGTTACTTCTACGTGCAGGTGCGTGTGTGGAGGGAATAGCGCGGACACACTCTGGCCTGCTGCGACCACAGGAAGCGCGCGTCAACTCTCCCAACTTCTTGAACAATGTCAACCTGGACAAACAGTCAGTTGTTTGTTTGCGTTTTATGTTTTACACATTTGTTGAGGTATCCGAGCTACTCGCGGTTGTTAGAATGTACGTTTGCGGCCGTCTCCCTTTTGCACTCGACAAACCGACAGGTTAGAGAAGTTTGTAGTTAAGCTCATTGTTATTAGTAATGTATTCTGAATCTATTGTATGAATAATGAATGTTTCAGGGTGCGGGAGCGGTGATGTTGCTGATCAAGCGATGCATGGTTGAGCGCGTAGTGGAGATGAAGGAGGCGAGCGGCCAGCGGCGGGCTTCCATCATCGACAAACTCGGAATGATCGGTGGGTGCTTGTCTCGGTCACTGTCTGAAGTCTGAAGCGTAAGAAGGAGGAATCATGTGCAGTGACGTACAATAAAATGGTTGTGGTTGTTGTAGTGTCGGCGTCTATACACCACCCTGCGTTCTCTATCGATCAGCGTGTGATGCTTGTCGACTGGCGGACGGTGCTCGCTCACGAGAGGTTGGTGGTGCGATTAGCATTGAATCAAATACTTATTCGGTATCGCTATTCATGCTTATAATATGTTTAAAAAAACATGCATTGCATCATGTCTTATTGCAGGGACACGGCTGCTCGTTCTCGCGAGTCGTCGCCGTCCGAGGACACGCTGGCCTACGTGAAGAGGTTCGAAGCGCAACTTCCCGTCGCCAGTTCACAGAACTTCCCCATCGAGGTATACCTATATCTGGCACGTCTGTCGTTGCAACTCTTCTTTATTCGTCGTGTAGATCGAGTGGAATGACGGCGTGCGTTCGTTTGTGGGTCTGAAGCGAGAGCAGATCTGTCATTTGCACCACAAGTTGCTCGACGAGTTTGGAGTTGAGCGCGGAGGCGGCTCTGGTCACCGGCGGATACTCCCCTACCTGCAGCCTGACGCCACCAAAGAGGTATCGGTTTATGTTGTCATCCCCGGTGATCCTTATCACTTGTGCAAAATCCGCGCACCCCTCTTGCATCGTCCACCACGCGTGTGCTTGTAGGAGATTGTGTCGTACGTGAACGGTCTGTCGGACCTGCCGGCTCGCATGATGCTGTCGAACACGATGTACGAGGAGTTCTACTCGTCTCGCCAGCTGAGCTCAGAGGTGGAGTCGTCGCCGCCGCGTCGTCGCGACTCGCCCTCGCCCCTCTCTGCCCCCGTGGCGCCGCAGACGAACGGACAGACTGCCTCGACCGGCAGCAGCCCGCCGCTGTCGGTCGTGTCCGGCCCGGCAGCCGGACCCGCTGTCATGCCGGTGCCGATGATGCCCCAGCACCAGCAGCAGCCCATGCTCATGCAGCAGCAGTTTGTGCCCATCCCCATGCACTTTCCGCACATGTACGCGCCCAACATTGGACCTGTTCACGTGAGTGGGGAGGGGAAGAGGAGATGAGGGACTGGGGGAAGTGTGATGACAAGATACACGTGTCGTGTTTAGGTTGTGCAATATCCGGTACAATCGTGCAGCAACTGTGCTGGCCCTCATCAATTTGCGCAGTGTCCTCATCCCAACTTTATGCAGATCATTGCTGGCGGTGAGTGTTTTGTTTTTATTATGTATTTTGGTATTACTTGATTTTGTTTAGGTGAATACCGTATGAATTACACGGACGAGCCGCCGAAGCAGGGCTTTGTGCCGTACGTGCCACCGCCTCGACGGCATCACCAGGGTGGAGGAGGAGGAGGGCAGGGTCAGGGGCCACCTCCCTCGCAGCAGCAGCAACAGCAGGAGAGGGCTGGCGCGTCGTCGTCATCGCGGAGAGAGAGCTCGGCCTCCCGATCGCAGCACAACCAGCAGGGACAGCCGCCGCAGCAGCACGGACAAGCAGACATGCCCCAGTTTGCTGCTCGCGACCGAGACTTTCCACCATTGTAGTAGCCTCTCGCCATCTCACCTCTCGCCTCGCCTGTCTATTCCACACTCGTTCTTTCTCTTGGCGTAGTGCGCACATGCTACAATCGTCTATATGAGTTGGTTTGTTAGAATATTGTATTGTAGGGCGACGTGTGTCTGTGTTTTACTATACTTGAGTCGCTTGCTTGTCCATAGCCTGCTCATCTTGTCTCCCCTTGGTTTCTCATGTGAACAGAGTCACACTGTGCCCAGAGCCTTCGCTAGACTATATCATGATTTTCATTTCAATGTTCTCCCCCATCCCACTTGTCTCACCTTTTACTGACAATTTGTATACCGGTTTGGCTGACCGTACCCGGTTCCGCTAGCAATTATTTCGAGTCTTGAACTGTGTAAGATTGTTCAATATTGATATTCTGGTTGAGTCGACTGTGAAGATACCGTGTGCTAGTTGCATTCTACTAGAATCGACAGTCTAGTGAGGCCGTTTGATTCGGATGCTTTTTGTAGAGACCTATTCATGTCTGTATTTAAATAATTTTGTTTAATTATTATGGATAATGTCGATGGTGTGCATTGTGTAACGATTCACTACTTATGGTACAACATAAATACATTTCCATAGTTGTCTGCATTATCAATGATTGGTATGACTGTTGACTGCTCAGCACAACTATCTCAATTCGCGCTGAAGTGAGACGAGTGAAAGTGCTCGTTTGAACTTCAACGATTTGCGTGGTTTTCTTCGTTTCTAGAAGTTTTCTGATAATCTTTTGATGTTTGTGCGTGATGAAATGGAAAAGGGGTTTCCCGCCAGCATCGATCGGCTGTTCCCCTCTTGCCAACCTCGCATCTCGCACGTAGTCAGACGAGAGAAGGGAGAGAGGCGGCACTTCCTTCTCTCTCCCTTTTCCACTCCCTTTCCACTCGCAACTGCGGCGCGCCTTTGCGAGTTATTTGCTGAGTAGTTTTGTTTTGTGAGATTTGCATTCTCTGCGTGTTATCGACTGATAGTGTCGGAGTAAGCAGGTGTGTGTGTGTTGTGGGGTGATAGATATGTGATATAAGTCGGGTTCAATTGATTTTTTCGCAAAGTTATAGAGAACTTTGAAACTGACAACTAATGCGACTGAAATTGCAAAACTGTCTATGGTAGATATTTAACAACTTATGATGCGAAATCGCTCTTGAAATTCTGTGAATGAATTGTAAAATAGTTCAAAAATGAAACGAACTATTAATTTCCAAGTGTTCTGTCTTTGCATTGTAAAATAGGCCCATGGACAGCCCATGGACAACTTTGCAGAAGTGCAGCGAGAACTCATCTGCAGAATCGGCCTTGGGCCGATTTTGCAGACGAAATTCAGACAGTCTGTAAAATCAGCCCAGGGCCGATTTTACAGACGAATCGCAGACAAAGCGGGCAGAACCATCTGCATTATCGGCCCTTGGCCGATTTTGCAGACAGACCTGATAGCTTGTCTTGGCAAAACATTCGCCGAGCGCGGGACTCGATCCCAAGAAGCGAGCGCGCAGATTGCACAACGATACCACTAGGCCATCCACGCTTGCGCTGCTCTCTCTCTAAGACGGGAAACAATGCGCTGCGTTCAAAGAGACGAGACTTGATGATGCTTACTTTGTGAATGTAATTGTTTCGAAACCAAAGAACTAATCTTTTGGAAACATAGCATTTGATATTTGAATGTTCACTCTCACACAATTAGCAGTAGCTGTCACAATACTTTTTTGAGGTGCGCGCTGTCGACTATTAGTTAATGCAGCACGCACCATGTGCCAGCGTAGTGTAGTGGTGTAGCACCGCGAACATTGATCTTATCTCGCGAGTTCGAACCTCGCGCTCGGCGAATGTTTTGCCAAGACAAGCTATCAGGTCTGTCTGTAAAATCGGCCGAGGGCCGATAATGCAGATGGTTCTGCCCGCTTTGTCTGCGATTCGTCTGTAAAATCGGCCCTGGGCTGATTTTACAGACTGTCTGAATTTCGTCTGCAAAATAGGCCCAGGGCCGATTCTGCAGATGAGTTCTCGCTGCACTTCTGCAAAGTTGTCCATGGGCTGTCCATGGGCCTATTTTACAATGCAAAGACAGAATGTTTTGGATTTTCAGAAACTTTTACTTTTTGAAAACGTGATTTGCATTTTTTTTTTGATGGTATGAATTTGCAAACTTTAGTCGCAAGATTTACCTATTTCATAGTTTTCCATATTATTGCGAAAAAATCAATTGAACCCGATTTATATGGGTTGTGGGGTGGGCGGGAGTGTCTTGTTGTCACAACCAACCCGTTCCGGCCCCAGTCTCGCCCGATTGTTTGTATCACGCGGTTCAGTGAAATGGTCAGATCTGATTAGGGAGTTGGTTGCGGTTTTGACATGCCAGACTATGTGCGCAAGAGTACTTTCCTAGCTAGTCGTTCATTGTACTAGTGTTTATGGAAGATCCTCCTGTTTGGTTGCATTTTCGCCGGGAATGTTGTCCTTTGTGGCATGACAGTTTGTTTGTGATAATCAGGTGTGTAATCGATCCCCAATCCACGTATATCATTTGTGTGTCGTCTGTGTTTGGAATCAAATGCGCGAGGCTCGCAGACAAAACGCGTACGCACGCAGGCGGGATGTGGCAATTTTTTTTTTTTTTTTATTGTTGGTATTGCGTTTATCTCACTACTCATAGAGAGTAACAAGGATATAGCCGTACCAATTGTTCTCAGCCGAAAACAAGACAGAGCCTTGGATTATAACGACTGTGAGAACTAGATTAGTTCAACCAACGTGCTATATAAGCACGCTAGTCGATAAAAACAACTGTTAGTAGGATAAAACACCGTCTCCGACGGTCACAATTCACAGATTCTTGGCAGCACGCTTGAACGACTGTTTGGTCTCCTCCAATACAGCCTTCTCCGGTAGGGCATTCCATAGCCTTCTCAACTCGTTCACCGGGTAGTCGTGCAATCTCGCACTTGTCACCACAGGCTCCATCACTCTCAGTGAGTGGCCACCGCGTGCTGTCCTTCTCACTCCGCTGTCCGACACCAGGACCAGCATTCCATCTGGAGGGGCTCTCACTCCGTGCACATAATTCCACATGAGCACCCTCCTTCTCTCGCTCACGGTCTTCGTTACCGTATTCCACTTGGCCTTCTCTAGCACTCGGTCATCCGATGACGTGAAATCATTCTGCACCAGCCTCGCTGCATGCACATTCACTCTTTCGAGTCTTGCCCTGTCCGTCTCGTTTGCAGGAAACCATCCTTCTGCTGCATATAGCAGTCCTGGCTCAATACACGCCTTGTACACTTTCTCGAAGGCGCTTCGAGGAGCCCACTTCCTCATAGTTCGCACCAAAGCACCAATGGCTTGGCGAGCCTTCGTCACTCTCTCAGCCACGTGACCACTGAAGTTCATCAGAGGATCAATTGCCACTCCGAGATACTTGTACTGGCTAGTGCACTCGAGCTCTGTTCCACCAATGTGCAGATTTACCTCGAAATCTGGTTCCTTCTCATACACTCCCATTCGAATCACCTTGCACTTTCCCGCATGCAGCTTCATTCCCATCTCTGAGAAGAGCCCACTCAGTTTCTCCACATCTTCTTGTGCATTCTCCTTGTCTCTATCGGTAAGATACCGAGAGACATACACCGTATCGTCGGCGTATTGAACAATGCGCGCCCCTTCATTCAATTGTATCGACCCCATACGATTCACATAACAATTGAATAGAAGTGGTCCTAGGATACTTCCCTGCGGAACTCCACTTACAACCTCCTTCTCTTCACTCAGAGTCCCGTTCACTCGCACTCGCATCCTCCTGTTAGACAGATAATCTTTCATCAATCTGAGGTACGAATCGGCAAGGTTGAATTCATGTCTTAGAACATTTACCAAATGTCCAAGAGGGATCGTATCGAATGCTTTCGAAATATCGAAAAACACTGCAACTGCCCGAGCAGCCTTCCTCTTACAACTCTGCAGGCACTCGCTCATTCCATACTGGAAACTCAGTACCGCATCCACAGTGCTCCTTCCCTTCCTGAATCCGAACTGATTCGGAGATAGCTTCCGGTCAACCTCTCCAACCATCATTCCAAACACGTACTCTTCTGCCATCTTGCTCACAATAGGAAGCAGTGACACCGGTCGGAAATCGACTGGGTGCTGTGGGTGTTCCACTTTCTGAATGGATGATATCACCGCTTCCTTCCATCCCCGAGGGAACTTCTCCTCGTGTAGACACCGATTGATCATAGCCACGATTGGCGCAGTCAATGGTTTCACACACCTCTTCAACAACCGCACAGTTATTCCATCTATTCCACTGGCCTTCTGCTCGGATGCCTCTCGTATGTACTTCTCCACAAACTCTCTCGAGCAGGGAGGGATTCTCTCCGCATCCGATGCAATCTCCGGCATCTCACTTTCCATTGTGTTTCCAACCTTGACAAACTGCTCCATGAGCATGTCTGCCTTCTGCTGATCTGACACAGCCTTCTTTCCATTCGAGTCAGTCAGATCGGGGATATCCTTGCTCTTCGTTTTTCCTGTCAGACACTCAATAGTCTTCCAGAAATCTGTAGGACTCTCCACAGAGGCAAATTTCTTATCAAAGAAATTTTTCTTTTCGTTGGCTGTCTCTTTAGCCAGCTCTTTTCGAGCATATCTAAAAGCAGCTTTTGCCTCACTGTCTCCCCTTTCCTTGCTCAACTTGTGCAGTGCGTCTTTCCGCCGCTGCAAAGTCTTGACATTCTCGCTCATCCACTCGCACCCTCTTTTCCTGCGGAATGTTTTGAGAGGGATCCACTTCTGCATACCCGCTTTAACCACATCCACAAACTTCCTCCACATGTCATCAATCGACAGGCTCCTATCCTCTAGCCACTCACCTCGCACTTCTTTTCCAAGAAACTCTATGAGACCCGTCCAGTTTGCCTTCTTGAAATCGTAGCCCTTCACTGGCTTCTCCTTTCGATTCTCGCATCGAATGCATGTGTCAACCATGATGGGTTCATGTTCTTTCTCGACAGGAGCGAGGTGCTTCACTCCAGCTATCCTCACTCGCCGGCTCACCATCATAATATCAATCAATCGGTTTCGATGTGTCACGTGTGAAACAACTTGTTGCATCGAGTGTTCAGCGCACACCTCCTTGAGGTTCGCCGACTCACTATTGTTCCAACACACATTCATATCTCCTCCGATAATCACATCCATCGATGTATCTCTCTGAGATAACCACGGCAATATTGCGATATGCCAGCATCATGGTATAGATTTTAGTGTTCCCTATTTCTCTATAACTTTTTTCGCCTAACTACCGGTACAGAACTAGTTATAGTCGTCGCCTGGAGGATAGTTTTTGCTATTGACAGCCGGGGTCAGTTGGCGAAACTCAGTCGCGAGCGAGAGAGGTCAGACAGCGCGGGAAAGGCCCGAGTGTGCCGCGGCCTCTTTGATTCGCGTGCCGGCTTCTTTGATCGATATTATCGTTTGAAAGCGCGCGCGTGGGTCTCCTCACGACTAGAAGGTAGATCGAATGCGACTAGAGGGTAGATCGATTTTCTACCGTAATCTGGCGAACTATCTCCCAGAATAATATTATACCTACTCACGCAACTCTTATTCGTACAATTTTGTGTCTCATAATAACTCATGTGTGTTGCTATTCAATTGATGTCTTTTGCTCGTTGCTCTGCTCATTCGAATGTATAGTCCATTGTCATAATCACTCTTCAATACCTCCAGTTGTCTAATTCTCTCTCTCTCTCTCTCTCTCTCTCTCTCTCTCTCTCTCTTTCTTTCTTTCTTTCTTTCTTTCTTTCTTTCTTCGCGGTGTGTGATTGCACTGGTATCCCCATTGCACCGTACTGTCTCTCCACCTCCAATCCACTGTTGTAGAGAGGAGATGGCGTTGTCTGCTGACGCTGCGTTCGCGGCCCTCGTCTCGCACGTGAACGGCAACGAGAAGGACTCGCTCGACATCCACACCCTCTTCAAGAGCGACCCCGCGCGCTTTGACAAGTTCAGGTACGTGAGTACCCCAACTGCATCGGGATTTCGAGGGAAGTGGGAGAGTGCATGGTGCATGAACTCACTTCTTCTTCGGTAGAATAGTGATATTATCGATTCGCATCATGTTGAACACGTTGCGTTCTGGATGTCGAGGGAAGTGGGAGAGGGCATGGTGCAAAAACTAGAATAGTGATATTAGCAATTCGCGTCATGTTGAACATGCGTTCAGCCGCGAGCTGTCGACTCCCGATGGTTCCATCCTGTTCGACTTCTCCAAGCACCGCATCACTGAGACGACGCTCAAGCTGCTGCTCGATGTGGTGAGTGTGGACGATCATTCGATGATCGTTTGATGTTTCCGCGTTATTATGGTCTGGAATAGTACACGAATGACGTGATGACGACGCGGCACGATGTAGTGTGTGGTGTGTGTTAGAATGAAAAAGTGCACATAACTTCAAAACATTACGAAAGTCTTGCACACTCTGAAACATTTTGGAATCGGCTCAGTGTCGACTTGGTTACAGGCCAAGTATCGCGGTGTGGCTGAGATGAATTGAGTTAGAATTGAAAAAGTGCATATCATCGAGTACATACATGATACAGTGGGCGCAGGCACTTCCCTAAAACAGGGGGGTCTATCCTCCAAAATTTCTCAAAAACAGGGAGGGGTTACCCTGCCACGACTACCGCTTCAAGAGTATTTTCATGCGCCACTATATCATGTATGATCGAGTACATCGAATAACTAAAACATTTCGAAAATCTTGCCCACTCTGAAACAATTTGGTGTCGGATCAGTGTCGACTTGGTTACAGGCCAAGTCTCGCGGTGTGGCTGAGATGCGCGACGCGATGTTCGGTGGTGAGAAGATCAACTTCACCGAGGGACGCGCCGTCCTGCACACAGCCCTGCGCAACCGCGGAGACAAGCCCCTCATGCTGGACGGACAGGATGTGAGTGCGAGGAGGGAGTAGTGACTATTCCGGTGCATTCTGATGGAATTGAGTATTTTTGATGTGGTGAAGGAGAGGGGAGTGTAGCATGAAAAGAAACGTTTTTTATGGTGACTGATGAAAGCAATGTACGACAGAGGATTGAAAGAAATGAGGTATAATGAAGTATGAAGACACCAAATCTCGGGAGGAGAGATAGATACGGAAGGAGTACCACAGCGAACATTGTGAATCTGACAATATATGCGTGAATACAGGTTCTTCCCGGAGTGCGCGCCGTGCTGGCGCACATGAAGGAGTTCTGCGGACAGATCATCTCCGGGCAGTGGCAGGGATACACGGGCAAGAAGATCACCGACGTCGTCAACATTGGCATCGGAGGATCCGACCTTGTGAGTGGGGGAGAGAGAGAGAGAGAGAGAGGAAGAGGAAGAGAGGGAGAGGGAGGGAGGGAGGGAGGGAGTGGAGAGAGAGAGGGAGAGGGAGGGAGGGAGAGAGGAACTGACCACCATCCCAGGGACCTCTGATGGTGACGGAGGCTCTGCGCCACTACCAGGTCGGACCCAACGTCCACTTTGTCAGCAACGTCGACGGCACGCACATTGCCGAGGTGAGCGCGGGCGGGAATGGATTGTATCGTGATAGTTGTTGATTGGGAATAGTACAAGACGAGTTGTACACACTATATCCTGACTAGTTAGGATGTAGCGATTCTAGTCTTGATACAGATCGTGTTTAGTAAATTATTCGATACAGGTGACGAAGCGCCTCAACCCCGAGACGACCCTCTTCATCGTGGCGTCGAAGACGTTCACCACACAGGAGACGATCACGAACGCCGAGACGGCCAAGGAGTGGTTCCTGGCCACGGCCGGGGACAAGTCGGCGGTCGCCAAGCATTTTGTCGCCCTCTCGACCAACGTCCCCAAGGCGGTCGAGTTTGGAATCGACCCTGCCAACATGTTCGAGTTCTGGGATGTGAGTGTGGTCCTCTGTCTGTCTGTCTCTCTCTCTCTCTCTCGATTAATCAATCATTCAATCATTTTCAGTGGGTCGGCGGCCGCTACTCTCTGTGGTCCGCCATCGGTCTCTCTATCGCCGTGCACATTGGTTTCGACAACTTTGAGCAGCTGCTGGAGGGCGCGTACCTGGCCGACCAGCACTTCCAGTCGGCGCCGCTGGACGAGAATGTGCCGGTGCTGATGGCGATGCTCGGCGTGCTGTACCACAATGTGTACGGCTGCGAGACGCACGCGCTGCTGCCCTATGATCAGTACCTGCACCGCTTTGCCGCCTACTTCCAGCAGGGCGACATGGAGAGCAACGGAAAGTTTGTCACCAGGTGAGTGGCGCGGGAGGGAGTTATTGATTGATTGATTGCGTGATTTGAGGTCGGGCGAGCGCGTCAACTACAGCACTGGCCCGATTGTGTGGGGCGAGCCGGGCACGAACGGCCAGCACGCCTTCTATCAGCTCATCCACCAGGTGTGTGGGGAAGGTGCTGGATCTCTATCACGTTTCATGAGTAGAAGCGGTGGTGGAGGAGTGTTTTTTTGCATTGAATTTCGTAGCAAGTGTTGTGTTGTGATTGCAAAGTGTTTTCGATAGTATTTCGAAGATGGAGGGCGATCTTTCCAGCCAAGAACACGAGTGTGAATTGCAGGGTACCCGTCTCGTGCCCGCTGACTTTATCGCTCCCGTCAAGACCCTCAACCCCGTCCGCGCCGGACTTCACCACCAGGTAGGGAGAAGGAGAGAGAGAGAGAGAGAGAGAGAGAGAGAGAGAGAGAGAGATGGGAAGAGAGAGAGAGAGAGATTCATTTGCCTTTCAGATCCTGCTGTCCAACTTCCTGGCGCAGACGGAGGCTCTGATGACTGGCAAGTCTGCGGCGCAGGCGGGCGAGGAGCTCAAGGCGAGCGGCATGCCGCAGAAGGACATTGACCACATCCTGCCGCACAAGGTGGCAGAGGGGGATGGGGAGACAGACACAGACAGACAGACAGACAGACAGACAGACAGACAGACAGACAGACAGACAGACAGACAGACAGACAGACAGACAGACAGACAGTGAAGAAAGAGTAATAATCAGAAAGAGAGAACACGTACGACAAAATCATAACGTAACCACTTGTAACCACGTAGATACTAGAAACAGTGTCCTGTTTCGACCCATTAACCTGCAGACAGGAAATGAGCACGTATAAAAAGTAAAATAACGCTACCTTACACGGTAGATTCACACCATGGTGGGTCCAAGGCTAACTAGCTCGTCAGTACAGGACCATGGTGTTACACGTAATTATCACATATCCGGAGGAATAAGAATATCACAGAAATGTATCAGAGAGTGACAGACAGACAGACAGACAGACAGACAGACAGACAGACAGACAGACAGACAGACAGGGGGAAGGAAGAGTGAGGTGGGCAGCATCAAAACATTTGTTTAGGTGTTTGAGGGCAACCGCCCCACCACGTCTATTCTGCTGCCGGTCGTCTCGCCGTCCACCCTCGGCACCCTCATCGCTCTCTACGAGCACAAGATCTTTGTGCAAGGCGTCGTCTGGGACATTAACTCGTTCGACCAGTGGGGGTGAGAGAGGGAGAGAGAGAGAGAGAGGGAGAGAGAGGGAGAGGGAGGGAGGGGGAGAGAGAGAGTAAGAGAGAGAGAGAGAGAGAGAGAGAGAGAGAGAGAGAGAGAGAGAGAGAGAAAGAGAGGACTTGTTTCAGCGTGGAGCTGGGCAAGCAGCTGGCCAAGGTGATCCAGCCGGAGCTGGCGGGCGCGGGAGAAGTGACCACGCACGACTCGTCCACCAACGGACTCATCAAGTTTATCAAGTCTCACCAGTAGATGGAAATCTGATCGAGTAGATTGTTCCCACTGTCCCCCTCTGCTCATTGACTGAGATAGTATAGAGCTCATAATAATAGAGGCTGCCACTAGCAAGTCCCTCGTGTCCCGGTGTTTTCTCCCTCTTCCCACACTCTTGAACACTTTGTACTATTTGTTTTTAGCATCTAGTCGTTGCGCCATACGTCCCAGAATCAGCTGTTCAGTTTGTATATTTTACTTTGTAATTATTTATAAAACGTTTTATGAATGAATGATTGTGCTTTATGGCTTTGGACACTGTGGTTGTGGGTTGCTGGCGCCTTGTTATATCTGTCGGAGTGGTATCGTGGTTTTGTGTATCACGTCAACAACAACTCTCTCAGATGGCGGGTTATGCTCTGAAGCGACTGATGACCGAGTACAGACGTGAGTTTTGATCACCATTTGTTTGTAACGCGTTTGGAGCAGTCTGCGCGGAGCAGTAGCGTTTGGAGCAGTGCTCCTTTCAGAGCTGCTCTGCGTCACATTTGCACGTGATTGAGAATGAGAAACATATGAAAGAGATATAGAGAATAAGATGGTATGCTTGTGGTGGTGGGGAAGTGCGCGCAGCAGGTAGTTGTTAACTGCTCCATTTGAAGCAGTCGTTGCTCCACTGCTCCTCGTGGAGAAGTAATGTGTGCGAGTTCAGAGCTGACGCTGCGTCCGCCCGAGGGAATCATCGCGTCGCCGATCGACGAGGACAACTTCTTCGAGTGGGAGTGCTACATCACAGGTGAGAGGAGAGGAGAGAGAGAGACTGACAGACAGGCAGTGAATAGTAACGAAAGTGAAAGAGAGATCACAGTATTCACCACTTCTACGTACTAGAAATAATGTCGTGTTTCAACCCATTAATCTGAATTGAAGTGAGTGAGAGGGAGAGCAGAGAGGAGAGAGAGAGGGAGAGAGAGGGAGAGAGAGGGAGAGCGAGAGAGAGGAGAGAGAGAGGGGGGGGAGAGAGAGAGAGAGATCTCACAGGCCCGGAGGAGACGTGCTTCGCGAACGGCGTGTTCCCGGCGCGCATCTCGTTCCCGCAGGACTACCCCCTCTCGCCGCCCAAGATGAAGTAAGTGCGGTGTGGAATGGGAGAGTGCGAGAATGGCCAGTGCATTTTCACTTGCATGCCGATTGTTTGACAGCAGATTGTCGACGATGACTCCCTACCGGCACTAGGCTCTGACAATAAAACCTACGCACCTGTATGCAGTTCATCTTTCTTTTCCTTCTCCCCAGGATAATGCGAGAGTGTTGGAGATTTGCGATACTCTGCGTTTCTGTTTTTTTTTCTCGAGCCACGCCGTTGCAGGTTCACGTGCGAGCTGTTCCACCCGAACATCTACCAGGACGGCCGCGTGTGCATCTCCATCCTGCACGCGCCCGGCGACGACCCGCTCGGGTGAGTCGCCCATTCACAATTCCCATTCGTACCACGCTAGCGTTCCCTGGGGGCTTTCCTCGATTATTCCTCAAAGACGAAAACCAGAACATCATTCGGTGAGTCTCTGACGGTAGCGTTCCCTGGGGGAGACTCGATCCAAGAATCATTCATCACAGACAAAACCACAAGACCTCCGTGAGTATACATGTATACAAATTTATCGCAAGATCGGGCAACGTGTGAATGTATCCAAATGATACCGGTCTATCGTACAGGGTACAAAGTATGTAGGTATGGTAATAGACGATTAGATATATTAGACCGTTAGACGGGCTCGAAAACGACCTCGGCCGGCCAGAAGGCGGTGCGCGAGGCGGAGGCGTAGACCTTGGTGGGCAGGTCGCTGCGCTCGGGCGAGATGAGGTGGTGGCGGTGTCCGCCGCTGACGCCGCCGGCGGCGCGAGACGGCTTGCGCTGCTGTGAATGGGGAGAGTAAAATCAAAGTAAAATCAAGTAAAATCAAGTTTGACCGCGCCTTAAGAGTAGAATGGAGAGCAAGCCACACCCACCATACGCGCGGCCACAGCCTGCTGCCGCCGCTCGCGCGCCTTCACCATGCGCTCGGCGCAGTCGCACTGCGCCTCCTCGCACTCGCCCGCATTGCATGTCTAAAGGAAATGATTAGTCGGTTGCTGCTCGAAACGCGTCAGTGAATAGTGATAGCAAGAGTCGTGTGAACTCGCCTCTTCATGCGCGTGCCTGCCGCCCGCCGCCGCGTCCCTGCGCCCCTCCTCCTCCTCCTCCTCCGCCTCCTTGAGATCCTCGGCGTCGTAGTGCAGCAGCTTGTCGCCCACCAGCCGCCACACCCAGTCGCTCGACTTCACGCGCAGCTCGTCGTTCTGAAGCGCGCGTTTTGTCTCCTCCCATCTTTGCTCACCGCAATGGCGACCAGCTCGACGGTGTGGCAGAGCATGGCCTCGACGAGCAGCGCCTCGGACGTGTCCGTGTTGCGGGTGAGTGTGGTGGCGGTGTGCAGAGTGTGGGAGAGGCGCTGCCGTTCCGTCGCCGTGCTCCGCTCCCTCGCCAGCTCCTCGTGACAGCACGCCAGCTGAACTCAACACGGTCTCATTTCTTCCATTCAACTCACCATCTGCTTGTTGTTGGCGTGTCGCTTCTCGAGTTTGTCGATATACCGGTTTAGTACCAGCAGCCGGCGTGTGTGGCTGTCTTTGGACGTCGCCTTCAGCTCCTTCTGCAGGCGCTCCATCTAAACACGCGATTCAAATTTCTTTTGCCCACAATGACGCCTCACAATCTCGTGGAACTTTGTGATGTCGCCCTCCTTTCCGGCGTGCTTGTACAGCTCCTCGATCTTTTCCATGTTGTCGTGCATCTCGTAGAACTGGAAACAAGAATGCATATGGACACATAAGAACTTTAAGGCGGTTATTAGCTATTTTATAGACCAACCGCTCGTTCGAATTTGCATTACAACCAGCGATAGAACTGAAGTGTTAGAGGGTTGATAGAAATCGTCTCGAAAGATCGTTTTTGTTCGAAGTATAACACTATCGCGCCTGGAACAAGGCTCGTGTTTGGGTCGATCGACGCGATAGAGGCTTGCAGCCTGCACGCGCGAGAGATAAAACGAAATAGTGTGCTATCACGGAGAGCACAGAGGTCCGAGCGTTTGGGTCTATCAAGTAAGCACCGGCCGATGCACCTCCCACCTTCTTCTGTGTGTCCATGAGGTGTTTATACTGCCGCAGCCGCTCCACCTCCGACTCTTCGGCCTCGCGCGATGACATCTGCAAAGCGGTGGCGATGAGAACGCCAGGGTTCGCGTAAAAGTAATTATCGGAATCGATACCATTCACGCAAGACATCCAATACATCTAGCACGTCTCATAAAATTGTTTATTACTATAGATCGAAGGCGATACAATGAACAAACCCGAATGCGGTTACGGACAAAGGTTGACGATCAAATCGGAATACTCGTTTCGTGGACGGACGGTACGCAGCAGCACATTCTTTGGCATATAGTGGATAAGTGAGAATCAGACGGGGACAAACGTGATCTCGGCCGGCCAGAAGCTGCGCCGCGCGTTGTCCGCGTAGATCTTGGACGGCAGGTCGCCGCGCTCGTCCAGCGTCGGCAGGTTCTGAAAACACGCGGCGCGTCGTCCCCGTCCCCATCCCTTTCCCGACTCACGCCCTTGCGGCTCTTCATAATGTCGCGACACGTCTGGCGGCGGCTCTTCTTGGCCAGCTCCTTCTCCGTCTTCTCCTCCTGCGTCTTGCAGCCGGCACAATCCGTGTCCGTGCACTTGCTCGCATTGCCGTCCTCGCTGCCCTTGTCCTCTTTCGGCTGCTTCTTGCACGCCTCTTGTTTCGGGGTGGTCGCCGGCTTGTCGACGGCGACGTCGTAGGGCGAGAGCCGCGCGCCCGCCAATTTCCACACGCGGTCCTCCTTCGACACGGTAAAGTCGGCGTCCTATAGTGTGTGAATTGAGAGACAATCAGAAAGCCCACCTGAATGGCGACCTGCTCGACGACGCGGCACAGCATGTTGTCGATGAGATCGCTCTCCACCTTGTCCTTGACTCGCTTGATCGTGTTGAGCGAGGCGAAGGTGGAGGCAGTGCGCGGCGAACCGCTTTGTTTGAAGCTCGCGTGTACCGCCACGCAGTTGTTGTACTGCAAGTTTAGTGTTGAGTGAGAAAATCTCCGCTGACCCACCATGGCGGTTTTGCCGCGCAGGTTCTTGTCGAGCTCGTCGATACACTCGTCCAGGGTGTCGAGGCGTCGCTGCGCGCGGTCCGACACGAGACTTTTGGCGCGCGCCTCCGCCTCGTCGACCTGAACTTATCTCTTCTCTAGGCTACATCTCTCCCTCTCTCACCACACCTTGGCGACCAGCTTCCTCAGCTGCTCGGCCTTCTTCTCGTCGTTGGACATCTTGTCGAGTGCGGCCACCTCATCCTTGAGCTCTTGCACCTGCTGTGAGAGAAGACGCTTAGCAGTGTCTAGAGTCGTAGGTGCTCGCTCACCTTCTTGTTAAGCACCTTCACCTCGGTCTCCCTCTCCTTGAAATGCTTCAGCTTCTCCGCCTTGGTATTCTTACTGTCTTCCTCGCACATCTGTTTCATGGTCGATTAAATATGAGATAGCAAAGAACAGATAGCTATTGGACACAACCAATGTGAATGAAAAAAAACGTTAAGACGTGTTTTTTTGAAACATTTATGAAACACGTGAAACATTTATTGTTTTCGATATGAGACGAGCAGCGAGCGGTGGTCGCCAGTGCAGAGTGTGGAGAAGATTCTTCTCTCAGTGGTCAGCATGTTGGCAGGTGAGTGCAGGGAGAAGAGGGCTCATTCTGATCCCTCGTTTCAGAGCCTAACGACGAATCGCCAGCGAATGTGAACGCGGCCAAGATGTGGCGCGAGGACAGGGCGCAGTTCGAGCGCATTGCCGACAACCTCGTCCGCAAGACCCTCTGCCTCCCTCAGGCTGAGTAGCCATTCCACTCATGTGATATGTACAATAATGACGTCGCACCAATCCTTTATCGTAATCGATAATGATAAATATTTCCTGTAAGCCGAAACAAGTGTACACTGACCGTGTATAACAAAGACAAGAATTGTGTAGGAAGTGGACACCAAAAAAACAATGATGCAGGAACGGGGAAGATCAATTGTTAAAACGAAAGAAACCCGAAAATAACGTGTTACTTGTGTGGTGCAGTAGAGAGAGAAGCAGCTCAGCCGATCACCGCACAAGTTACTTCTGAAATGGATTGTTTACATCTCTTATAGCTGTTTGATGTACTCACATGTCCGAGGCGAGTGCGAAGACGAGCAACCTCTGCCTGCAGCTGCTCCACTTGCGGCAGCAGCTCAGCCTCAACAGAACGCGCGCGCTCAGCTTCCATCACCAAGCGAGCCTTCTCGTTCACTTAATATGCACTGTATATACTACAACACATGCCACATACCTTCCGCATCGCGAAGCAGTTCCACAATCTTCTTGTAGCGGGACTTGTACTTCTCGACGTCGTCCTTGAGGCGCATGTTCTCGTCGCGAGAAGCATACAGATCCTTGAGGGTCTCCGACAACTTCTCTTTGTAAACTTGCACAAGAGTGTTATCAGATGGATTGCTGACCTGTAACACTACAGTTAACAATGTATGCCGAAATCGTACGTACCGTTCCGTTCGTCTTGCGAATCGAAGCATTGATCGACTCCATTGCAACCTCGGCAGGAGTGAGATTCGCGGATGCCTTTAATCTACATATAGCGTAACAAACATCTCAGAACCTACAGTGGCTAGGTTGGTGAGTTCGCGGCTCTCGCGGAGAGCCTCCTTGAGATCGTTTTTGTACCTCATCTCCGCTATCGTGTTCTCATCCGTCTGCACGTAGAGGCCAGTCTTCTCGTCCAGAACCTGTAAAAATTAGGATACTAAACTGAACATTTGAAAAAAATACCTGAACAGGTTTCTTGCTCTTGGACTTCTTCTTTTGCTCCACGGTGTGAACGATGAGACCATCGTCAAGCTGGCGGCTGTTCTCCCTCAGAAGCGGCCTGGCATTTACTGGAGGTTTCGCAGGACCGGCCTTTCCTTTCTGAGCAGACTTCTTTCCATTATGGTTTTGTCCCTTCTTGTTTGTCAACGGCACAGACGTGAACTCGTCCTCAGAAGAGTCTCCCTCCAGCTTCAGACAAGCAAAACGGTTAGCATTTGTAGTAGGAGCCATTGTCATACCTGAAGAAATTGAATCAATGTAAATCACGATCATTCACGATCAAAAACGTTAAAAAGAACATTTGAAAAACAATATGGAGAAAATAAGATGAAACATATGATTTTATCCAAAAATCAAAACTAAAATTTATCCTAGCACGAAAACTGAAAATCCACCGTAACATTTCATGTTTCAGAGCAGTCGAAGGCTGAGTATTCGATTTTCCCGCGTGTGTTGTGTACTCGGACTGAGCATTATTTTCGTTTAATTTTTTTGGGATTTCTTGAGTTCTGTTACATATATGCCGTAATGTTTTGTTGTGTTGTGTTATGTGATAACGTTTTGTTCGTAACCATGGACTTTTTTTTTGAAAATCAGCTTTTCTACAAACCAGCTGCGTTGAAATTTTGTTTAGTTTTGGTTATACATGTTTACTTCCGTTCGTTTCATATACATTTGTACGTCTTTTCCATCATCGTTTCATTTTCAGGTAATATGGCAAAGCCGGCGAAGCAGGACCGCAAGTCGCGGTCGGCCATGAACGAGGTCGTCACCCGCGAGTACACCATCAACCTCCACAAAAAGATCCACGGAGTGTGAGTATTCTTTTTTATCGTTTTGCTTTATGTGTTGAATTGTCAGTTATGTGTTTTCATCGTGTGATTTAGGGGATTCAAGAGGCGCGCTCCCCGCGCTCTTGATGAGGTGCGCAAGTTCGCCACCGAGCAGATGAAGACTCAGGATGTCCGCATTGACACCCGCCTCAACAAGGCTATCTGGTCCAAGGGAGTCAGGTGAGATATCTTTTTTTAAGTTTGTTAGAACTGTTTAGTTGTGTTGTTGTTTTGTTTTCTGCAACATTCATGTTTAGGAACGTTCCTTTCCGCATCCGCGTCCGTCTCTCCCGCCGTCGCAACGACGACGAGGACTCCGTGCACAAGCTCTACACCCTTGTCACCTACGTTCCCTGCACCAACTTCAAGAAGCTGACCAACGTCAACGTTGACAGCGAGGAGTAAAGACCTCTTTGTTCTTGTTATAAATCGTTATAAAAGTTTTGTTATTTGCTTATCTTGCTCGAGGTTAGCAATTTCCTTGCAATACTTTCGGTCATTTTATGTTGTTCGTGTACATGCTTTGCTGGCAGGTATGGTGCTATTATGAACTTCTTGGCTACAAAGGACAACTTCTACGTTCATCATGGGCCGCGCGCCCTGCGATGCTGCAAGAAAACTTCGAAATTGTACCCTGTTACTGTCTCCGGTGTGTGATACTTGGTAGTTCTGATTGTACATGTCATTTTAGATGTTGAGAATGATGCGGTTCATTGTGGTGAAGTCATAGGAGTTGTTGGAAAGATTGAACTGGAGGACGAGGGATCTTTTTTGTTGGTGATCACCCAGGCGTCACCTGTCGCCCAATTTCACACTCCGAACGAGGTATACTTGATTGAATGTCCAATTTATATGGCATTGTTTTCCTCAGCGTGGAGCTGGTGTTCTCCGGATAGAACGTGTCCGAGCAGTGCCCTTGGTAGATGATGGAAAGATCACTCGGCCTGATTTATCTGCAGCTGCTGGAAGGTTGAAGAGCGGTCAAAAGGCCATTATGAAGTTTGTGCAGGACAAAATTGGTATGTTTGTTTGATTGTATTTGTAGAAATGTTACCTTGATACTCTTCAGCCAACGGTCCTATGCTACTCGACGAAGTTCTACGTCTTTTCAATGATGTACCGGATTTCTACATATCTTTTGATCGCGACTTGACCCACTCAACACAGAGGTATGAGATATTTTTTTGCAATCTGTATTTATATGTTTTTTTAATATTGCAGATATTTCTCACATCCGTTCGGACCTGACGAGCGCTTCTTCTGGAATCGCATTTTGCTGTCGGATCTACTCGAGGAGAATGTAAATGCGGAAATGGCTAAGCCGTGGCTGGTCCCCATTATCCAAGGACATGTCGGGCAGCGTGATCTGTCTATTCCCGACGAGGGTGCAAGCGAGAGTACTCCGCCTATTGTGTTGCGTCTACTTCTCGTTTCCAGAAGAGCTGTCGCACGTGCTGGATGCAGGTGAGATTCTTGATTTGTCTAGATTTACTTTGTTTTGTTCTTACTGTGTATTGGTTGTAGGTATTTGCGGCGCGGTATTGATGCGGATTCGAATGTTGCGAACGCCGTAGAAACAGAGTTGATTGTCAACATCATGCACCATCACCTCTCTTTCGTGCAGGTTGGTAGTACTATCTCGTACACAATATATTCCATATAAACGGATGTGTTAGGTGCGCGGCTCCGTTCCCGTGTTCTGGGCGCAGCGGGGCATGCGTTATCGTCCTCCTCTCACCATCACCAAAACTCAGGAAGAGTCGCAGCCGGTGTTCAATGCTCATATGGATAGAATGAGGTAAGAGTCTGTATCGAATTTTTAATGATTTTTTTTTCAGGGAGGAGTACGGTAGTCCAGTGGTGGCTGTGAGTCTGGTGGATCAGAATGGACGCGAGCTGGAACTCGCTACAAGTTACATTGAGGTATACAAATACAATGCACATGACATTCGTTCACACTTCTGTATTTTTATTGTTTCAGCACTCAATGCGTTACGACCAGGAAGAGCTGGAATTTTTCTCATTCGACTTCCACAATCACTGCAGGGGAATGCAGTTTGAGAAGGTGTGTGTGTGTGTGTGTGTGAGAGAGAGAGAGAAAGAGAGAGAGAGAGAGAGAGAAACGGAGAGAGATACAGTTCTATGCTCGCAATAAGTTGTGCGCAGTGGCGTAGATCAGAGGAAGAGGGAAGACGGAGAGTCAGCTCTCGGCAATAGCGCACAAAACAAGAGAGGCAGACGAGGTAGAAACTATCGCTCTTCTAACGCAGGCTATAGTAAATGAGTGAAAATTGTAATGTAATGTATTGTTTATCGTAATCGACTAGGATAGGTATACACGGGAGAAATAAATAGCGAAGATGCGACGGCAACAATGTACAGTACATGCTACCGTAATATTTGGGTGGATAGATGCTGCTGCCGTGGGAGACAGACCGCAGTAGATTGACCGCACCCGCGCCCCCGATGGGGATTCAGGACGGAATGAACAGTGCCTCGCGCTAAATTATGGTACAGTGAGTATCGTTCAGGTTTCCGTTCTCATTAATGCAATGGAAGACTCACTGAATGGTCTGGGTTTCTGCTGGGTGGACAAGACCGGTGAGGTGGTGCGCCGGCAGACAGGAGTCGTGCGCACAAACTGTGTCGACTGCCTCGACAGGACAAATGTTGTGCAGGTGCGACGAGACTGAATGAGTGAATGTTCATTTCAATGTTCTAGGGCTCGATCTCGCAGTGGGTGTGCATGCGACAGGCGCAACGTGTGGGCGTGTTCGGGCCTCTGCAGGAGCCACCCGAGCAACTCGTGCAGGCACTCCAGATGATATGGGCGGATAATGGAGACGCCATCAGCCGACAGGTAACGGTCCTCTTCTTACTGACGCGCACAGGGAGAGAGAGGTTATGAGTGAATAAGTGAAATCGTTTTGTTACAGTACGCGGGTACTGCTGCACTGAAAGGAGACATGACGCGCTACGGCGAGAGGAAGTTCACTGGAATCATGAAGGTATGACGCATTTCAGAGTTTATGAATTTGCATCGGTTCAGGACGGAATGAACAGTGCCTCGCGCTATTACCTGAGTCAAGTACGCGACGCTGACAGACAACGCGCCATCAACGCCCTGTTGCGGTTGCCAGACCTGGGTATGGTCAATCATCATCCGATTGAATCTGCAAACGATTGTTACAGTTGAAGAGACGCCGGTGGATTCGGAACAGGACGAAGATGACAACGTGGCCCGCCTAGTGAACGAGACGAGCCGATTCCTCCTTCCCGAAGGAGAAGTGTCTGTGGCCGGCTGGGCTCTGGTGGAGTCCACGAATCCTGGAGACAGCGTCGACACTGTACTTCTACTCACTCGGTATACAACTAATGTTTGCAGAAATGCAGAAACATGACTTCTGTTATTCAGAGCTAACCTCTACGCCGCGGTGTACGACGATGAAGCGGAAAAGCTGGAGGAAGTGCGTATTGTGCCCCTCGTCGACATTCAACTCATCGAGATCGGTCGGATCGGATCGAGCGGTCGCCAGCAGAGGGTGCATATTCGAGTGAGCTGTCCGCAGGGCGCGTGGGCATGGCGTGCTGCCAACACCAGACTCTTCAACAACGTACCCATCCGCATCAAGGTGAGTTAATTATGTGCTGAGTGCTGAGTGCAGAGTGCATCCCTTTTTTTGTAGAACGGCGACGAGGCGGACGAATACGCGGAGAGTATCGCCGAGCAGCTGCGCGTGACTGCACACATGTGCACGGGAAGGGAGCTGCCGATCGCGCGTCCTCTGCGTCTTCAGGCAAGCGGGCCGCCGGGCGTCGCTGCTGCTGCTGGGTCAGAATGATGTTTACAAAGATTTTCGAAATGTTTCTCTCAAACACATGTTTCAGGAAGAAGGTTCTCGCCGGTGTGACTTCCATGTTCAAGCGCGGAAGTGGCTCCTCGTCCAGCGTCGCTGAGACATCGGCTGCTCCGAAACCGCCTGTGACTCCGGAGAAAACGCTGGAGAAGTCTCCATCGAACATGGCTGAACCAAGCTTGATCGATCTCTCCTCTCCGCCTGCGCAACATACAAAGGACGATTTGGAGCTACCATACAATCTCGATGTACCTGTGAGTGATTATGACATCACTTCTTTCGTTTACATATCGTTCAGAGTTCTATTCGACCTTCGCAATCGGAGAGTGGTCTGTCCGAGAAAGCGAGTGAAATGGTATCCCGTCTGCGACTCCCTCTCTTCCGTGCCAATCCCACTACTCCCCCTGCAACATCTCCATTTGTCCAATTGGAGCCATTCATCGCCCAATCCAAGAGCAAGATCATTCTCCTCTAATCTAGTCCACAATGTTTGTACCTATGTACTGTTTGAATGCATAATTATGAGCTTTTGTAACATGTGGCCCAAACTGTGATATCGCTTCAATGCATCACTTGTGAATTACTTCAAATTCTTTTGTATAAACATCTTATACCAGATTAGTCGATGTCCACTTCCCATCTACCGAGAGCAGTCAAAGCACCAGTTCCAGCCAAGAAGCCAAGGAGCCCCAATTCCCCTTTGTATGATTGTATATGCTACTAGAATTCTAACACACTACTAGAATGCTAACATTATGTCAGAATCAGGCTGGTTTACTATAGTCGATTATCAATGTTTTTTACAGCTCTGATTCGTCGAGCTCTAGTGGGGTCACTGATCTATCGGTAGGTGTGATATTTCTTCCGTCTGATGGTGAATATCGTCCCTTTCCGTGCGTGGGAATGATACTATTCCCCCAATTTGTCTCAATTCATGAAATGGAAGCCCAATAGCAGCAAAACACTGAATGCGGTGCGACTTCCTTTTGCTTTTTGATAGACTGTTATCCCGTACCTAAAGCGGATATTACTTCAACGCATACATCACTTGTAATTAATTTATATCATTTGTATAAACATATACTACAAGAATAGTTTATCGCTGCTATCTCTCTAGTACAACCGTTCAGACCGACATTCAACACGCGACAGTTATACATAAAATCTAACACTACAATAGTGATGAGCCGAGCCCGACCAGCACACCTTCGAGAGCGAACGAACTCGCTAGCTGAAAAACACATGATAAGCAAACACAAAGACATCAATAAGACAATACCTTTCGAACGTAGACATTTACTTCCACTGGTTCTTCTCGTAGTCCCAGTACGAGGCGGGGCCGAGGAAGGCTCCCTTCTCGAGGGCGATCATGCGCTGCACCTGAGCCTCCTTGTACTCGTCCTGGAAGGTAGGCGGCAGAGCAGGATACACTGAAAACCACGTATTATACATGTTTTACTTAATGAAAAATAATAGATCGAACGAAACCCATCAACGGTCAACATACCGAAAGCGTTGAGGAAGATAGCGTAGAAGGTAGCTCCAGCCAGAATGAGGAAGACGGCAGAAGCCATCGGCTTCCAGTATCCAGTAGGGGCCTCGAACTCGGCGAGCGTCTGCTTGTAGCTGTAGCGGTAAACTGCAATTCGATAATGATTAACCGTTAATGTGATCACAGCAAAATATAGAACAGAAACTCACGGGTCTTCTTCTCCTCAACGGAGAGGTTCTTCCAGTCAGCCTGCTCCTTCTGGCGGAGAGGAGTGATAACTCCGTCCTCCTTGCGGAACCTGATGGCGGGGTACCAGTAGTCAAGACGATCCTGATAGACCTAAAACACACTTGTGATATCCGTGCAAAGTAAGAAAATATATAAAGAAACCAACATTGTCTCCGGTGGCTCCGAATCCGACGACCTGGCGTCCGGCAGCCTTCTCAGGGCCCCACCAGTACTCGACGTGGCCTCCTCCGGACAGCTGAGTCGTGGTGTGCACCTGGCGAGCGGCGACGCGCGGGAACATCAACGCACGCGACAGCATAATACCTGTAACAATAATGAATAGATACACCAAAACGAGGAAAGACAGATGAAGAACAGCACACGAACCTGTGAGTCAGTAAAATGATAAGCTAGAGAAATGTAAGAACATGATGAGCGAGAGATCTGTACGTAACATGCAAAACGCATATGCAAATTGAATTTCAAAAATACAGCAACGTTGCACTAAAAAAGAAGTAAAACGACACGTTTGAAGACGAATCATTCGTTTAAAGCTCAAATTGTCCTGTTTAGGAAGATGAACAAACGCCAATAGTGTTACAAGTACACTGTACATAGATTAGACATAACATTTGAGAACATTACGCAAACAAACAAAAGTAAACAATCGTAAAATTATCAATAAACGTCGATCGAACAAGCGGAGCAACGGTGAACTGCTTGCCCTGACTATCCTGCGTTTTTGCACGCAATGCTACGCAGCCAAAATTCGTAACAGGCGGGAATTTTGAAAACGCCACTCTCTCGCTGCCTGCCTGCCTGCATCGCATCGTATTTCAGCTCTGTTTTATTATATTATTATTCCTCGATACGTCTTCACATTTCAATTCATACGCATTTTTAAGAGATGTCTATTCCAAACGTCGAGCAGGATGTGCCCAGCGGATTTTACGATCTCGACGATATTTTGGCGATAGACAACAACGTCACTTGCCACTTTGACAGGAAAACACCTCTAGGTGAGTCGCCTCACACATTTCAAAATCTTAATTGTGTTGTAGATGTGTTCCCTCTGTTCGGGATGCGTCGCCCGGACGCGATCGGCGACAAGGGACTGAAGGCGGAAGTGCCGATGTGGCTCGTCCCGTCCCTACAAACCGCGTGCACGGTGCGCCAAACACCCAAATATTTTTTTTTATTTCCGTCTATTAATCCAAATCGTAACTCCACATTTTCGCTCTCAAACAACCTTCATTATTTTTCATTCCAATCATTTCTAAACATTATCTTATTGTTTTAATGTTATTGTGTAGGTGGGCATGCCGAAGTCGTACAACACGGCGGTGCAGAACGTGCTGCAGGCGAACGCGGCCACGGCGAACCTGGAGCGCATGCAGCAGCACTACTACGCCGTGAGTGACGAAGTGAACCTGTGAAAACATTGCTATTCACTGTGCAATGCTGGGAATCGTTGATACGAATGTGAACAGCGAACAAACATTGTTTCGAAGAATATGTTACCGAGAGAGAGAGAGAGAGAGAGAGATAGAGAATGACCACGATTCAGGTGGGCATGCACCTGTGCGGCGTGATCGGGGCGGAGGCGCGGCCGCTCTCGCACTGTCTACTCGAGACGATCACGCAAAGGATAGGCGGCGTCGTCAACAACGCACTACAGGTATTTTTTTTATTTCTTCCTTCTCTCACCACCTCCTCCTCCATTTCCAGGTACAGGCAGATAATATTGGTTTATCCATAGGTGCAGACAAAACACAAACACAAAACACAAACTTGAGGCGGAATTTACAAAGGTTTAGATCAATTAATCCTTTATCCGGAATCGTTATATCCGAATATGACAACACTGAACAGCAGAGCATTGTGTTTAATGTGAGCAGACGAATTGGTTTCTCATCGAGTTTTGTATTCGTAGCCGTGTATTCGTACGGACAGCAACATTCTGAATATTGAACAGTCGGAGCCACGATTACAGACAAGGTTCTTCAATTCCCTCACGGTAGGATTGCATGAGCGACCAATTGGATCATGCTGACGTTGCATGTCATACCGATGAAACACTCTGGGGCTCTGGGCAGGCAATTAGTTCACATCGACTTTTGTAGCCGATGAAAGTGAGCCGCAGTAGACAGTCTCAACAAACAACTAGTTCACTTCTCAGCGACATAATTTGGTAGTCAGGTTCTGCACTACGTCTGTTTTTCGTTTCGTTCAAAGTCCTCTCGCTGACAGTTTACAGTGTCAACGTTCTCGCGACGTTTCAATCTGATTCTCTCGATTGCAGGGCCACGCGAAGCGTATAATATCTAGAAAAAAAACGTTAGGGTCTTCTATATCTATGATTTCCGTACTCTCTCGATTGCAGGGCCACGCGAAGCCGACGCGGTGCGACGAGTTGGAGAAGGGCGTGTTCGCGGAGGGGGCGGAGACGGGGCGGCTGATGCGCGAGTGGCTCGCCTGCACACAGCCCCATCAAACACACAAGAGAAAGCTCCGTCCGCACAACGAGTAGACGACAATTCCAGAGTAGACGACCACTGTCTTACCAATTGCTCAAGCTCCGTTCTCTCAACTAGTATTCTATCTATCTCTGCGCCCTGATACCAGAGTAGACGATGTTCCATCCTCGTGTAGTATAG
Source organism: Rhabditoides inermis (assembly GCA_963966185.1). NCBI lineage: Eukaryota > Metazoa > Nematoda > Chromadorea > Rhabditida > Rhabditidae > Rhabditoides > Rhabditoides inermis. The sequence continues at coordinate 176,309 of CAWZYM010000006.1, read as the reverse complement.
GCGTCTAGCGTGCACATACCAATCGCTCAAGCCCCGCCCACCAAAATAAGTAGCCCCTTTCTCGTTCTCCACCCTCAACCAAATGTGGACGCTCGTCTACTAGATACCTAGATGAGGACGCTCCATCCTCATCTAGGTATCTAGTAGACGTGATCACTAATGTGAATCGTCGCTCTCGCCTCTCGCATTTTCAATTTCACACTGTTCCAAGTTTGATAGTTACTGGTATGCTGTTTTTCGTTGTGTTGTACTTATTCGCTTCGACATTAGGCGGTTTTAGGTATTTTGTCTAGTATGGTCGACTCGTTTGTGCTTTTCTCATTTTCAATGTTTTGAGTTAATAATGAAACACAATTTACGTCTCTGTCAGTTCTTGCTATGCCTTCTTTTTCTCACCTTTCCTTTTGTTTTCCTTTCCCATTCTATTCTACACCTCACCGTGAATTCTCTCGCATACTGTAAACAGTGATGACTTTCCCGTGAAGTTCTAATCTCATTCCGCTCATGCAGCTCCTACGTGCGATTTTATAACACTCACGGCATATTTAACCAGCGAAACGCGGCGGCGGCGGATGTGATTAGCGATGGGAGGTGAGTAAGACCCACCCCTTACCTCCTTCATCCAGATGACGACTCCTTTCATAGACGACAGCGGCCGCACGCCGACCCTCGATATATTTGTCGGCTCAGTGATGATCGTACTCTCTGTCACCTGCGGAACCGCATACTGCTACATCCTCAAGGTAAACCCACAATTAAAACTTCGCCACCTCTCTCTTCCCGCGGTCAGAAACGCGAAAGAGTACCATAAAGTTCCCGCCAACTCTCCAGTTCAAATAACCCCGCACCATTCGTGCGCAAACGCTATTTTGCACAGATCGCACGCAAGCAGCGCAATTTGGAATATACGAAAACAATCCTTGATCGATGTCCTAGTTATCCAACATGATCCAAATCTCGTAAAATGTTTGCCACAGCGTATACAATATGCTTGCGCACAAATTGTGCTCCTGGAGAATTGGAGAGGACTTTTTTGAACGTGGAGAGCCAGGTCGTGCCCATCATCCGCGTGCGGCGGCTGTTGGGCGCACTGCCAAGGGCTAACTCGTCGATTCTGTCTACATCTCTCTCACAGTAGTCACATACCTCTAGCAACAATGATTTCATACCACTATTTGTCTCTCGCACAATTTATTGTAATAAGGGGAAACTCCATTACCGTTACCGCTTTACCCACTCTGCAATTTGATGACCAATAGGTATAGGTGTGTAATAAAATTATGATGTTCTCACCATGCACGTTTCACACATATAACATTATTTTATTATGTGATTGTAATTGCTGGCTTGCTTTCGTACGAGCAGTGCGATACAGTAGTAGACGGTAGTGGTAATTACTACGTTGTAGCACTTTTTCACAAAACAAATATCAGTTGTTTTTGTTAATAATAATATTTATTAATTGACAAGATGTTATTCAATACAAGAGAAGGAGAGAGAGAGAGAGAGGGAGGGAGGGAGGGAGAGAGAGAGAGAGAGAGAGAGAGAGAGAGAGAGAGGGAAAAATCGCTTCTCGCTATTCAGCAAATCGCCGGCGACCGCGAGATGCGTCGCATGGCGTCCTACCGTCTCATGTTTCTACTGGGGATATTCGAAGTTATTCAATGCGTGCCGCACGCTCTCACCGGAGTGTTCACACTCTGCCAGTCGGTGTGGCATCCGCTACTGGCTAAGGTTCCTCTCTCTCTCTCTCTCTCCCTCTCTCTCCCCCTCCCTCCCTCCCTCTCTCTCTCTCTCTGTCTCTCTCTCTCTCCCCTTCTTCTCTCTTCTCTCCCTCTCACTCATTACCCCCATTCAGGCTCTCGGAGTGCTGGCCACCCCGGCCTACGTCGGCTTCGCGGCCACCACGATCATCCTGTCCTTCAACCGCTTCATCATGATGCTCTCGCCGGCCACGGAGCGACGGCTGTTCGGCGGGGAGCGGGTGTTTGTGAGTGTCTCACCTACCATTCTACCTTTATCACAAAGATGCACAAAACGACAATAAGTGTATTACCGTGTACATATGAGAGAAACAGTGCGAGACATCATGATGAGCAATGATGCACGTGTGAATGATAGAGTACATCACAAGCCCCACGATCTTGAGGCATTTACTTCTTTTTCTTTACTTCTGTTCGGAGGCGAAGGCGTATTTCTGAGTGTCTGACCACTTGGTCCATCTTTGAGAAACACTTTGAAAACATTTTTTTTCGTACAGTCGCATATCGACATATCCGCACATGTGAATAATGGAGAGTACACCACATTTCACACGATCTTGATGCATCCACTGTTTTCAGTACTGGTTCGGCTTGAGTGTGGTGTGTTGGTTTCTGTTCGCCGCCTCTCTCTCTTCACCTTACGCCTCTATCGTCTACCACCCACAGTGGTGAGTCCACCACCCCCTATCTAATCTGAAATGGGAGCTATAGTGTTGCCCAAAAATCCAGAGAACTAGACGTAGGCAGAATGTTATAAGAAGTGCAAGATACGTATTATATAGTATAGAGTCCTATGGTTTCGCACCGTTTCGCAGAGTCTTTGATATGTAAAGTGTGTGATCTATCGTCTACCACCATAATGGTGAGTCTACTGCCTACCTACCAGTCTACCTTAACTGGCACGGAACTCCATATTAATTGAGTCCGATAATAATAATAGGATCGCACTAACTTCGTTATCTCAGGATTTTGTTTCGGTGAAAACATCGCGGATCGTGGACAGTTATCTGAGTATATAGAAAATGCAGAGCATATTTTTCTCGGCGTTCATAGCGAGCCCACTATAGAATCTTGCCGTAGAGTCTTTGATCTGTGATGTTTACTTTACACATTGTTCCGAAGCAATGAGGAAGTTTTTCGTTCCTAGTTTTGACGTTGTTTTACAGGTATTCGTGGGACTACGACCACGAGTTCTCGTTTTCCAAATACGTTCAGAGAACGGAAATGATTGTCGAAGGTGATTTCCAGAAATGTGACATTTTCATTTTCACACGCCATGTTTAGTGGGTGGTATTTTGATATCGGGAGTGCTCTACATACTCGTCGTCATACTATTGCGGCGAATGGTTGGTGAATTTTGCAATTGTGGCGAAAGCGGTATATGGCGAGTGGGCGGGGCTTACAACTGCGCGGCGAATTTGAAAGTTTTGTTGCAACTGATGGCGGGAAGTCGCCTCCGTTCCTTTAATGCGTTCCATGTCTCATTCAACACTTCTTGTGAATCGAATTGATTCACGCCGATAACAAAATTACAACCATTTCTCCCTTTACGTTCACTTCCTTGTTACTTCCTCGTACAACAGCTTTTTTTCGGAAACGCAAACATGATTACATGATTACTGACAGAAATCACTCCTAAGAACCTTTGATGTTGTCAAGTTTTTTTTCGCGCAGAATGGAAGATTCCGAATAAACATTTGATTTTGATATTTTTTTACACACAGCTAAGCTCTGCAGAGAACGCGTTTCCAATCGACGTCCAACTACAAGGCCGAGATGCGCATACTCATACAAGCGTTCGTCATCACCGCCTACTGCACCGCGCTCAACTTCTTCTGGCATAATGTGAGTAGCCAGCGCGAATTCCCCTCAGACCGGTCCGACCCCGCAGAATGCATTTTTCCCCCCTAGAATGACCCAAAGAATAGGGCTCAAAATGGGCTCTCATCCCTCAAACCGTTCCGACTCCTCAGAAAGTATTTCTATCACAGCTCGGGGGTGAAATCACATTTTGAATCCTTTCCCTCATTCTTTTGGCGCTTTTTAGGGAGTAGAAATGCACTCTGAGGGGTCAGAATAGCTATTCTGAGGGGTGAGAATCCACCCTGGCTCTCACTCTCCCTCCCTTTGCAGAGCGCTCTCCTGCCACCCACTCTCGCCACCTACACTTGCCTCAATATCATGTGGATATTCAACGCCGGCGTTCATCCCTTGGTGTATTTCATCATACATAGGTGCGTACTGTGAAAAAATGTTGTTTGCTTTTTCTTGTTTTGTTTTCTGAAAATTATTTTGTTTTCTTGAAAAAGTCCAGGCGGGAAAGCGGGAAAGCGTGAATGTCTACCTTTACCTCCCCTAATTGTGCACATTGACTCATTGACATTGATCACGTAAACAATACGGCCTCAGACAATGTAATTAGACTAGTATCTATTAAAACACAAACGATTGATCCAAAAAACAAAACAAAAAACAAATTCAATGCTCACCATTTTAGAAAGAAATGCAGCTCGGAAGGGAGGACAGGAATGGTAACGACAGTCACTACCGTCAAACGTGAGTCTATCAGATGTTACCAGTCTGAACATATGCTACCACCAACCACTAGAAAGATGTCACAACGGTCTCAAGCAGCTCTCGCCTCAAGAATCATAATCATAACCCATAACGCGGCTTTTTGACACATAATCAGTTTCGCCTTTTGAAGCGCGCGGCCGTTCCAAAAACGTTTTGAGGGCAATGGGTGTTTTGAGGGCAAAAACTATATAACCATATAACTGTATAACTATATACCGTATACCTATCTACCACCCTCAGGCGATCCCGCGACGGTTCTTTCGAGATTTCAGATCAAATTCAGATCAAACGGGATCTCTTTCTTTAACCTGACAACAAACATTTAAAAGTTACCAAACTCACTCAGACGGCGACGGCGGGCAAGCTGCAAGCGAAAAATAAACTGAATAACGTGTAACTATATATATACTTTATAACCCAATACAATACCGTATAAGTATCCAATATTCCTGTCAGGCGATGCGGTGACGATGGGCAAGATGCGTGACGTGAGCGAGCCGGTCAAGGAGGCCGTCCACAAACCGAGCGTGTTCAAAAAGCAGAACAAGGTCGTCTTCGTCACATAGCTTCATGCTCACAGCCACAATTGTGAATAAACAAACATTTGCACAGATAGATGAACTTCTCGAGTACCCGGGGAGTGATGGCGAGTCTAGCGAACTAGGGGGGAGGGCGGGATGGGAACAGAGCGGGAGCAAGGGAAGGACGCAGAAACGCGAAATGCTAACAGAGAACGTTCGACTGCCACGACAAGAAAACAGAGAGAACGATCTCGGAATGTGCCCTTCCTCCCTACAAAACGGTCAGCAGTCAGTGAGCACTGCGCGAAACTCTGGCAGACGGGGGAGATTCGCAGACTCGAGAGTGGACAGGAAGGTGACACAGTTGGCCGACAGGTCGCGAGCGATCCGGAGCAGCTCGCGGCGAGATGAGTGGTAGTGCTGCAAAGGGGAGGGGGTGAGAGAGAGAGAGGGAGGGAGGGTGAGGGTGATAGAGGGAGAGAGGGAGAGAGGGAGAGATAGAGAGAGAGGGAGAGATAGAGAGAGAGGGAGAGAGAGGGAGGGAGAGAGAGGGAGGGAGAGAAAGGGAGAGGGAGAGAGGGGGACAGAGGGATAGAGAGAGAGGGATAGGGAGAGAGGGAGAGAGGGAGAGAGGGAGAGAGGGAGAGAGGGAGAGAGGGAGAGAGGGAGAGAGGGAGAGAGGAAGGGAGGGGAGAGAGAGTGGGAGGAAGGGAGGGAGTGGGAGGGAGAGAGAGGGAGGGAGAGAGAGGGAGGGAGAGAGAGGGAGGGAGGAGAGAGAGAGAGAAAGAGAGAGGGAGAGACTCACCGCGCCTCCCTGTTGTTCGATGAGAGAACGCATAGCGTCGCCCATTTGTCGCATATCGTTCGAGATGAGACACTCGGTCATCTCCAGCTGCAAGAGAAAAGTGAGGAGAGGAAAGAGAGAGAAGAGAGAGAAATGAGAGAAGAGAGAGAAATGAGAGGTGAGAGAGAGAGGAGAGAGATATGAGAGGTGAGAGAGAGGTGAGAGAGAGGAGAGAAAGGGAGAGAGAGAGAGAGAGAGAAAGAGAGAGGTGAGAGCTAACCTCCCGCCGTGTCCTCTCATCCGTAGCAGCTACATGGTCGGCAGACTCTCGAAACACCTCCCGCAACTTGCATGTGATATCCTGCAACGAATCCCTCCCTCCCTCCTCTCTTCTCCCTCTCTCTCCCTCCCTCTCCCCGCACCTTGATAGCCGCCACAAACTCAGCATGCGCCATGTGGTTGGAGAACGAGTTGTTGAGTCTGGCCACCGCATCGCCGACCGTCGCCGCCGCCTCCCTCACCCGATAGAGAGGGTGCATGGCCGGCGGCACGCGCGAGGTCTAAGGTGCACTCATCTTGTATTTGTATTTGTATTCATTTGTTGTATTTGTATTTTGTAATTCTTGTATTTGTATTTCGGGGTTACACCACCACCCGGTAGAGAGGGTGCATGGCCGGCGGCACACGAGTGGTCTGAAGGTGCTAATAAATGGTTTGGGTTCGGATCTGTCGCATGGCGGCGGGATCTGAACGTGCAGGTCAGTCTCGATTTTTGCTAGCAAAAGACCTTCGGAAAGATCTCACAACGGCTGTGCACCCTCAGAAAGATCCCCAGAAAGTGCCTTTTTGTATCATTATGCGGATTTTTATCAGACTCAAACTCAACGTTTGCTGGCAAGAACTTTGGCATAATGATTTTTTTTTGTATAATGCTTTTTGATACATGTTCGAGTGTGACCTCGCCGAGAGAGACTTACCGCGGGACTACTCCCCGCACTGCCCTGGCTGCTCACCCGCGCGTACACGTGCCCGTTGCGCAGCGAGGAGTACGAGGGCGTGCCGCCGCGGCCCTCCCGTGATCTGAAGTGATCGGTTATCATCAAGAATGGCTATATGTGCTTATTAGAAGTGATGTAAAGTCGTCGCCTGGATAATAGTTTTTGCTATTGACAGCCGGGGTCAGTTGACGAAACTCAGTTTCGTCAACTGACCCTCTTTGATTCGTGTCGGCTTCTTTGATCGATATTATCGTTTGAAAGCGCGCGCTCGGGTCTCCTCACGACTAGAAGGTAGATCGAATGCGACTAGAGGGTAGATCGATTTTCTACCGTAATCTGGCAAACTACCTTCCAGAATAATATTATATACAGTCAACTCATCACCGAGAAGAAGTGTAATGTAGGATAGCGATACAGTGCGATGCGCGGAATGTAGCCTCCTATTGACGGCAAAATATTTGAAATCCTGCGAAAAAAGACTATGGCGATAAGAGAGTGCGTAGACGGTGAGCGCGCGTGTCTCTCCATTTCCCATTGTCTCTCGCAATGAAGTAGTCCGCGCGGCCACTGTACCCACCTCGTGCGCGTCCTCTCCGTCTGCACTCCCCTGCCTCCTGCACTTCCTCTCCTGCCACTATAGTGGTCGTCCAGTGTCGTCTGGCTGAGCGCGTTGTTGAGGTGCGCGTCCTCGTCGTCCTCGTCGTCGTCCTGAAGAGGCGAGGTGTTGAGATAGATCTCGATTTCCTAGGTATGAGAGACGACGACTTCAGCAGAGACCACTACGCAACTGCATGGAGTACAAGTCGGACGTGGAATGCAATCTCGACGCCGCTATCGACAAATTCACCAGGACGGTTTTACTAGGCTCTCTAGGCGCCCTCAAGGAGAGAGAAGGATATATATATATATATATATATATATATATATATATATATATATATATATATATATATATAGAGAGAGAGAGAGAGAGAGAGAGAGAGAGAGAGAGAGAGAGAAAGAGAGAGCGCACCTCGGCATCGGCCTGTTCCAACCAGGCATCGTCCTCCTCCGCCTGTCTCTTCTGCTCCTCGAGTGTCCGCCACAACGTCAGATTCGGCAGGCTCTCCAGACTGGTGATGATCAGAGGCACTGCCTGAAGTGGAGGGATTAATGGTATTGAGTGATAGACATTTATCACTAATCGAAATAATGTGAGAAACGCAACAGAAGTAGAAGGAAAGCGAAACATATGATAGTAGGCATACTCATGAGTACGAACGATTGTTTTCTGACGATTGTAGTATCTCCCATTGGGTTATGATGAGTAACATTATGAGGGAGAGAGAGAGACAGACAGACAAAGAAAGACATCTCCCACCGATCCGGTCTTGGGTATCCGCACGGCATCCGGCTCGACGCGCTTCCCGATCTGCTCGTGCACCGCGCACAGCACCTTGACCACGTCGGACATCAGCGGACGCTGCTGCGGCTGAAATCAATGATAGAATACATCAAATAGCGGTCAATCTCTTCGAAACTCCGATATCGACTTCCAAACATATTGAAGGGGCTGTTTTGAAGAGACTGACTACACATTCAGAAACGAGAGTTTCCCAGCTCTAACCAAACCATCTCTCATGCGTGCAATGTGTACATGAATATGCGATTCTGGATAAATATTTGATTTGATTTGAAGAACGAGATTTCACGATGATGCTCTGGTCTTCTGGATAGCGGATAGCGGCTGACAGCGCGCCAGGGTGATAGCCAAGACATCGCGGCAGCGCTACTTTTCGCAACCTTCCAACCTCGAAGGTGCGGTCAGCAGTCTCTTCGGAACACTCTTGAATGCCCCCGAAACACTTTGGAACTGCCTTTCGAATCGCCCTCAGAACACTCCCGAACACTTCGGAATGCCTTGAAACACTTCGGAATTGTTTCCGAAGAGACTGACCGCAACTTCATGATCATCTCTTACCTCCACTATTCGTAAATGCCTAGAAATGCATTCAAACCTTCTCGATATATACGAGACTGATCACGCCTCCACGCATCTCGAGTTTAGGTTCTGTCTAGATTCCCCGCACACCTTGATCGCCCATTCGTTTTGCCGCTACCTTGCAACAACAAAAACAACTAAAGAAACCCTACCACACGCACCTTGATCGCCCAAACGCTCCTCTCCAGGTAGTGATACAGTGGCAGGGGACACATCTCGGGGCAGAGCAGCCGGGCGCCCGCCTCGATCTGCCCCGCCACGTCCTGGTTGGCATGACCCTGCCAAGGCTTCACGCCCCATGAAAGCACCTCCCACACGCACACACCTGAAAGCGGTGGGTCGTTGTTGTTGTTTTTGTTTTTTTACGCCCCATGAAAGCACCTCCCACACACACACGCCTGTGGATGGGTTCGTTGGTTGGATGTTTGTTTGTTGTTTATCAGCCTTGCATGACGCTTGGGGATGAGTGATTGAGGAAGAACACCAGACATTATGGCGCAGAGATAGCGAAATAGCGAGAGAGAGAGAAAGAGAGAGAGAGGCAGACAGAGAGTGAGAGTGAGAGAGAGAACATAAAAAAGACCAGCAACCCACCGTACATCCACACATCGCTAGCCATGGAGAACTCTCCATACGATATGCTCTCCGGCGCCATCCACTTGATCGGCAGCTTTCCTCTGGACGACGTGTACACCGTGTCGTAGTCCAGCGCGCGGGAGAGACCAAAGTCGGTGAGCTTCACACACGTGGACGAGGAGACGAGCACGTTGCGCGCGGCAATGTCCCTGCAACAACGTGCTCAACCAACCAATCATCCAGTATCGCTATATCCTGACTATACAACAAGTGCATACGGCACGCCACAAAGGCTAACGAGCGCTTCTTTCTTGAAATCGCTACGCGCTCATTCACTCGCGGGGCATCCTGCGCGCCAGCCGCTCTCTCTGTGAGACGCGCGCTGTGCAACTATCCGGGCCGTGAGGCGTAAGTCTCTTTGAAACAGCGACTTCAAAACGCACCTCGAAACACGCTGTTTAGTCGTGTTTCCAAGGCGTTTTGAAACCAGTATTAAAGTTGCGGTCAGTCTCTTCGAAACACTCCTGAATGCCCTCGAAACACTACAGAATTGCCTTTCGAATCGCCCTCAGAACAGCCCCGAAGTGCCTTCGGAATACTGCCAAATACCCCCGAACACTTCGTAATGCGTTGCTATGCCTTTGAAACACTCCCGAATCGTTCCGAAAAGACTGACCGCTACTTTACTTATACTTGAATTCTCTTGCCAGCGCAGAGCATCTTTCGCCGACATAATTGTAAGGAAAAATGAATTTTCCCGTGGAAATGGGTTTTGCAGTAACGTGTTAGGACAGGATCTGCATCAAATCTAGAGGTGCAATTCACAGAATGCCTGTGTTCGAGAGTGCTACAAAGGTGTGTGGGAAGTTACCTGTCAACGACTCACCTGTGCACGAACGAGTGCTGATGGAGGTATTCCAACGCCTTGGCGACCTGCGTGCAGTAGAGGAGCAGAGTGGACAGGTCGAGTGAGGCACGGTTGGAGATGAGGTATTGGCGGAGCTGCAAGGGGGGTGAGAGGGAGAGGGAGAGGGAGAGGGAGAGGGAGAGGGAGAGGGAGAGAGACGCACCTCTCCGAGTGGCGCCAGCTCCATCACCAGCCACATGGGTGCATCGGTGCACACTCCAATGAGTGAGATCACATTCTCGTGGTCGAAGTTCGCCATCACATCTGAAAAAAGAGATAATTCGCTCAAAATCTTCAAAAAAAAGAAGATTTCATCCCCTTATCCCTGAGATCCTGAAGTGTATGCCCTCTCATTTCCTATCACTAATCTGATCAGACAAACGACAAGCGAGACTTGAGTGTAACATGTTTGTAATGAATAAATGATACGAGCCGTCTTCGAATAGATTAGCGCTTTCACGCTCCGCTAGTCTCTCACACTCAGACAGCTTGTACAGACGACGTTATGAAGGGGCTGTTTCGAAGAGACTAACCACACCTGCTAATGCAAATCTTTACAACATTTGAAACTTCTCGGTCAATAATATACAAATATGAGGTTGTTTCTGGTCCGATAGGCTTTTATTAAGGACGCCTAGACTAGCGCTCCGGCGCGCTGTCGCGCGCCTCCGCACTAGGCATACAAGATACAAAAATAGACAAAATAGAAAAATAGTTGCTTTTTGCGTAGAAACATGTATTTCTTTCAAGTTCTGTCTGTTTCAACTATCTCTCACCTACTTTTTTCTTCTGTTTTCTTTCTAGTTTTCTCTATTTTCAACTCATTACTTCCTCTTCCTCCATATCTCTCTTCTACCTCTTTCCCCTCTCTCTCTCTCTCTCTCTCTCTCTCTCTCCCTCTCTACCCTCCTTCCTCTCTCCACCTCCGTCTCTCTCTTTTTCACTATCTTTTATCTCTATTCTCACGTCTCCGCAGCGGTGACAACAAAATTCTAGAGACAGTACTATGGCACCTTCTGTCTACTCTTCTACTCTCACGTCTGCAGCAGTCACTGCGACTATGGAGAGACAGTTACATCTCCTCTCCTTCCTCTCTCCTATCTTCTCTCTCTCTCTCTCTCTCTGTCTTCTCTCTCTCTCTTTCTCTCTCTCTCTCTCTCTCTCTCTCTCTCTCTGTCTTTTTCTTGTCTCACGTCTCTGCATCGGTGACAACAATTATCTAGAGACAGTACTATGACACCTTTTATCTACTCTTCTACTCTCACGTCTGCAGCAGTCACTGCCACTTTCAATAGACAGTTATGTCTACTCTCCCTCCTCTCTCCTTCTTCTCTCTCTCTCTCTCTCTCTCTCTCTCTCTCTCTTTCTGTCTCTCTGTCTTTTTCTTGTCTAATCTCACGTCACCGCATCGGTGACAACAATTTTCTAGAGACAGTACTATGGCACCTTTTATCTACTCTTCTACACTCACGTCTGCAGCAGTCACTGTCACTTTCAATAGACAGTTATGTCTACTCTCCCTCCTCTCTCTTTCTCTCTCTCTTCTCTCTCTCTCTCTTCTCTTTTTTTTCTCTCTTTCTCTCTCTCTCTCTCTCTCTTTCTGTCTCTCTGTCTTTTTCTTGTCTATTCTCACGTCACCGCATCGGTGACAACAATTTTCTAGAGACAATACTATGGCACCTTTTATCTACTATTCTACTCTCACGTCTGCAGCAGTCACTGCGACTTTCGAGAGACAGTTATGTGAAAACAACTTTTTTACTACTACTCTCTTCTGTCTACTGTCTACTCTCCCTGCTGTCTACTCTCTCACGTTCTAAAAAATATACTTCGACCGCCTGTGCTTGCCAAATGACATGTGAGGTGAAATCGATTCTCACCTCACCTCACTCCCACTCGTCACTGTACTGCATCAATAAGCGGAATTTCAGGCTCAATTTGTTCAAGTAATGAACTCAAAACCTATGTAGTTTCAACTAACAAAAAGAAAACAGTCCATATTTCTATATCACGTCTACAATGACTTCGAGATGACACAGCTGAAAGAAAATAAGCCGGCTGGCGCGCCCTAACTCGTTGTGCGCATGTCTGAAGTAACTTGATAGAGTTTGAAATTGGATTGATCTTCACAAAACATAATATATTGACTGAACTTGTCATGAAACACTTTACTTTCCTTGTCTTTTAGAACCTCAAACTCGTCGTTTTGTTAAAGTTATTCGTTGAAGATGGAAATTTTGTCTTTTTCAACTGACTCAATCCATTATTGTTAGATTTAGACATATTCCTATCAAGAAAAGAGAGAACTGAGTGGATATGGGTCAGTGATTGCGAATGCCAACTATTCGATATCGATCGGTTGACCTGGCGGCTGGTAGCGAGCAATCCGGTGGGCGCGACCCCAGCAAGTAACGCGCGCTCAGAAAATGTCTATTACTGTATGAAGACAAAGTCCGATCGATCTGAAACTTTGACAGAAGGGCTTTTTTGCCCATAAAAGCTTAAGTTTACAAATTGGACCCTCTATCTCGTCTGTACGAAAAGTCGATGATATTTGCCATATTTGGTGACTTTTCGAAAAAGGAAACCAGTTTCTACAATCTATTATACGTAATCTTTCTTCTATTCAATTTTTATAGGAATCGAAGATCATGAATTTTGGGTGCATTTTGGGTACATTCGCCTATTTGGGCATGAAGATGAGGTCACAGGCAGCTGGTATCGCGGCTATCGACTTTTTCTAGGTCGATTCACCTACTCTCCAAATTTGGTTCTGATTGAAGTATTTTGAAATTTTTCTCCATAGTTAAGAGATTAGGTGATAACTATGATTAGGAGATCGCTATTGACGAGATATTTGGAATTTTGCGTTCTCAGGTATTGAAGAAACTTTTTGGAAAGAATGAGTAGTTAGAGTAGACTTTGAAAAGAGATATCTCTCCGGAAGGACGGACAGACAGACACCATAGTAAATTTTAGTATGAAAGGGGGAATAGGAAAAATTGCTCCAGCTCGGTACTCACGCGACTCCTGCAGAATGAGCTGCCGATTAGCCCCTGTCGGCTACATATTGGGTACATGAGTCTTTTTTTCACTCTCACCAGACCGACTGCGCCAACGAATACAGTCCGGAAATAAAGAAGATGTCAGTCTCTCACACACCATCAAACAGCGTGTACCACGTTTTGTTTCGAAGAGACTGACCACACCTTTTTGGAAAGGAATTGCTCGGTACTCAAGCAAGCGACTCCTACAGTATAGGCTGCGTGTCGGTTAGCTCTGTCGGCTACACATTGGGTACATGAGTCTGCGCGTCTTTGAATAGCGCTTCGATTTCACGAATACAATCCGAACAATACGATACTCACGCGACTCCTGCAGTATGAGCTGCGTGTCGGCCGGCTCGTTCTCGAGCTTGCACACCTTGATAGCCACTTGCATCGGCGGATCGCCCTGGTAAGATGTATAGATTATATATTCCTATTGTAATTCAAATCATCCTGATCCTGATAAACCCTAAGAGAGCAAAGAAAGTCGAACTATTCTCCTACCGTAATGTGAAGGAAAATGTGCCCTGATTAGGTTCACTTATTCTCCTACCGTAAATCGGATTGATCGGATCGCCCTGATGTTATAATTATCGTTGTTCTAAATAAAAGTAGCATATCAAAAAAGAGGCTCTCAGATCAGTATACCGATTTGTATAATCTCTGTCAAAGCTCTCAGATGTAATGATGAAAGAATCAGATAAAAAAAACATCATCCTACCGCAACATAAATTCAATAACTCGCAATAGAGATATCACAAAGAAAGAGCGAAAAAGATCAAGTGGTTTCGACTCCTAGCATCTTACCACTTGAGCCTTCCATCAATCCGGAGTCTCAACAGATATGAATACAGTACCTGCGGTGCGAAGGTGCCTTTGTACACGTGTCCGAACTGGCCGCCTCCGATGAGCTCCTTGAGTGTGATATCCTCGCGACGCAGCCGGATGTCCTTCTCCACTGCAACACTTTTTTTAAGTCGAAACACATGATTAAAACATTCAATGTTACCCTCAAAATTGATGTAAGCTCGGTCAAAACTGTCAGATCAGTTTGTCCAGAACAAATGATGTTACCCGCCTTCTTTGTGAAAGATAACGTTCAGTCGAAACTGTCACATCAATAACCATAATTAATTCCATCTCACTCACTCGTGCCACCCGGCGTGATTTTCTTGACAGGCACAATGGACGCTTCTCGCAGCTCCAGACTGCTGCAGCGCTCGAAGCCTACGAGGATGTACTGAGAGGGAGACAGACAGACAGACAGACAGACAGACAGACAGACAGACAGACAGACAGACAGACAGACAGACAGACAGACAGACAGACAGACAGACAGACAGACAGACAGACAGACAGACAGACAGACAGACAGACAGACAGACAGACAGACAGACAGACAGACAGACAGACAGACAGACAGACAGACAGACAGACAGACAGACAGACAGACAGACAGACAGACAGACAGACAGACAGACAGACAGACAGACAGACAGACAGATAGAGAGAGATAGAGAGATAGAGAGATAGAGAGAGAGAAAGAGAAATAAAGAGGGAGAGAGAGAGACATAGAGACATATAGAGAGAAAGAGAGAGAGTGAGAGAGTGAGAGAGATAGAGAGAGTGAGAGAGTGAGAGAGATAGAGAGAGTGAGAGAGAGCGTACCCTTGAGTCGGAACACGCACTGTCCCTGGTTGAACATCATCTGATAGCCGTCGATGAGGTGAGCTAGTGAGACGGCCATGTCGTACGTCGCCACCGTGATCAGCTGAAAGCATTGATCAGTTATCAGTTATCAGTGATCAGCGATCATCGCACAGTGCTATTTCTTTTCGAAATGTCGTAAGCGGTTGTTCACTGAATTTTGGATTTGGTGATCAAGTGAAATCATCATTCGGTAATCACTGATCAGCTATCTGTGAACAGAAGGTAAATAGGAGGCGGTGTGAACTGTGGTCCTCTGAAAGACCATTCATAACTAACAACCATAGCTCCAAACCGCGATCTATCATAGCCACAAGGATAGTAGGACGGGAAAAACATGGAATTGCAGGGGGGTCAATCCAGCTGAAATCCCAATTCAGTGATCAACTCCATCGTTTTTCAAAAGCGGTGTAAACTGTATTTTGACGCCCCCGCCAACATTCTCAAATTCCACGCATAGTTAGCAGCGTTTTTCCCTTGTCCCGCCAATCTATCACGGAGTCGGAGACACATGCAGAGGTCAATCCGCGCGGCGAGCGAGCGGGAGAGGATTATAACGAGGACACGTGCATGCGTGAAAGATGCGAGTACACGACTCGACACTATGATTGAAATGAAGAGAGGCAGTCTCAGCGAACCCACAGCTGCACAGTGCTGACTATCGGCAGAGAAAGTGTCGATTAAAAAAAGTTAGTATAGTTGTATGCTCGCAATAAGTTGCGCGCGGTGGGGTAGAACAGAGGAAGACGGAGAGTCAGCTTTCGGCAAAACAAGAGAGGCAGACGGTTATGGCACCGTGTTTCGAACTCCAAGCGAGGTAGATCGAAAACTATCGCTCTGGCGCCGAGTATAGACATGTGCATCCAATACTGATCACTTGCCAGCAAAGCACTCATTATTGTGTGTCGGAACCAGGTTGATAAACTTATATAGTCGCCGGTGTACAAAAAAGTTTACTTTACTCACCAGCGGCTGGGCGTTTCCGGAGAGCTTGATCTCGAGGATCGCCTTCTCCGAAGACTTCTCCATCATGCGAATCACCACGTCCAAGACACAGCGCAACTCGGCCAGGCGGGTCACCTGGAACGGGGAGAGGGGTGAGAGGGGTGAGAGAGAGAGGGAGAGAGAGAAAGAGGGAGAGAGGGGGAGAGAGAGGGAGGGAGAGAGGAAGGGAGGGGGAGAGAGAGGGAGAGAGAGAGATATGCTCACATCGCATCGGTCGTTGATTCTGTAGGAGATGCCGAGATCAGGGCCGACGAGCAGATCGCACGGGTTGTTCCAGCCAGCCTGCAAAACGTACTCTCTCTCTCTCTCTCTCTCCCTCTCTCTCTCTCTCTCTCAAACCCACCCCGACGCTGGCCTTGAACACCTCCACGTCGAACTTGACGATGTCGATGAGGATTTCGAGCGACGCCGTCACACATTCCGCCATCGTGAGATGCGAGTGCTTCTTGATCAGCGACTGCAGCTGCTTGCGAAGGGCAGAGTGCTGAACGAGGTCTCTCTCTCTCTTTCTTTCTTTCTCTCTCTCTCTCTCATTTGCCAACTTCCTCACCTCACATCAACTCGAAACTCCACCATTCCCACACGATTTGAGATAAATTGTATTAATCAAATCTCTCTCCCTCTTTCTTTTTTTGTTTTTTTTTGTTTAGCCGGTTGAATCCGGGGTCCTCCTAGTCGAGAACAAGATAGGGTTCTCTCCCCGCTCTCTCACCTTTGCCCCCAGCAACACCGTGCTGGGAATGAACTTGTCGATGGCGGCGTCGAGATCACATTCTACGTCCGACTTGAACTCCATGCAGTTGCTGCTGAAGTCGTGGTCAATCTCTTCAAAACTGACTTCGAAACTCCTTCGAAACGCGACAAAGATTCCTGAGGGGACATGAAAAAAGAGCGGTGTCAGCGAAAGCACATAACGTGTGGTTAGTCTCTTCGAAACCTGCCCTTCAATAACGAGAGAAAGAGTTTCGCGTATCGCTGTCAGTTGCGCGGGGAAGTGGCTGGCCGCCACTACAGTCCGCACCTCTTTTTTAATTCGGCGAAAAATCCTATCATCAAGTGATTTTGTATATACGTGTCATAATCATTGCGATTCCGAGAGAACATTAGATTTGATTTGATATGATTTGAATTGATTTGATTGGATCACCTCTTCTTGTCCAGGTAGTCCCTGCATATGCGGAGCGCGGCGAGCTCGACGGCCACCGCCTGATCCGCCTTCCACGCCACGTGCGAGAGAAAGTCCGAGAACACCTGGCAGGGAATGGTCAGTCGGGTGTGTCTCCGATCGATCTGTCCCGCTCGATTTCCGAAAGACCGAGTCCGAAAGCAAATTGAAGCAAACCGATCACTCACGCCCTCCTCCACCCGCTCCCTAGCATTCAACTTGTTCGTACCTTACAACTCATCTCCTCATCCCTCTCCTCAGCGTTCAACTTGTTCTGTCCGGTTTTGTAATAGGAACTCAGAAACGAGTGTTTCGTGTCATTTTCGTTCGACTTTTGTGTTATGAACTTTATTAGATCTGTCCCACTTCTCCCCCCCCCCCCTATCCCCCACCTGGTCGTGCAGGTAGACGAACGCATTGCTCTCGGTCAGCTGCAGCTCGTAAGCAGACTGGGGGATGAAACGCAGCCGCAGCTCCAATCTGCCAGGAAATATTGAGAGTTTATGAGATATGAAAACGGAAAACAAACAAACCGCAAATCGGATCCGTTCTGCTGATGATGGAGACGATGCGAATTCTGGGCTCTGAAGTGAGCTAATTGCGAGAGAGAGAGAGAGAGAGAGAGAGAGAGAGAGACGTGCCTGATATGTTTGATGAGCAGGTTGGGGTGTAGCCATAGATGGTCGGACGCGGTACCCGGCGAGGGTCCGGCGAGAAGGCGCAGGGCAAAGTGAGAATGGGCGACTGATGAGATACCAATGCCACTCAACACCACTTGCAGCACGCGCTGGGAAAAAACTTTAATGAGCGTCCTTGTCCTTTGTCCACGGACTAATCTGACCACGAGGAGATACGCTAGAGTGTTACATTCGGTGTATTGTGACTTCTGTGTCCTGGGTCGCTGGGAGACCGCAATTCGAAAACAAAAAAGAATACATTTTTTTCGTCCAAAATATCCTCATTGTAAACACAAAAAGTACATGTGATCAAGTTGGTACCAATGGGGGGTTCAGATAACCCATTGGCTCCGGATCAGCAAATGTATTGCAGAGCAGTTCGGAGATATACCCTAGTCACCGACAACGCGCGATACGCGCCGGGTTTTCATAGTTTTGCCGCAGTTCTCTCACACGAGTTTCTCCGAGTACACAACGGTGGATGTGTTCATGCATGTTCAACTTCCCTCTCTTTCGTGAACAACACTAAGCGATGAGCCGGAAAGACATTGCTTCTGTCTCTCACTCGAATGGACTGGCCGCTAATACTACTACAAAGAAACATGGCGCTGCCGTCTCGGCATCTAATAATAGTGCCGCGGCGGTGTTGCCTAATTCGTGCTGTGTGGCTTTGTGGAGGGGTGAGGGTGGGAAAACGGAAGAGGCAAACGCCATCCGTCCCTAATAGCATCTCCTACTAACACATTCACACACACGTTTCCTCACACATTGAAAACAATGCGAGGCGATAGGGTTAGGATGGATCGGTGCACACCCGCCTCCGACTGCAGTGAGTGTTTATTGTTGAGTGCTGGGAGGAGCGGGTATTTGTTTGATATTGGTGGAGTGATCGATCAATGCGGATGGCGCAATGTTGTTGGTGGAGAGAGAGATGGTAGAGAGGGAGCAGGGAGAAGCAGGAGGAGGAGGAGGAGGAGGAGGAGAAGAAGGAGAAGGAGCAGGAGGAGCAGTCTCGCTGCCCACTCCATTCATCACTCGCAACACGCGCCGCCGTCGGCAAGTCGAACAGATATGTGCTCTCGATTGATTTAGAGTTGTGAAAGGAGGAGGAGGCGTGAGAGAAAGAGTGAGAGGCGGAGAGCGAGAGGAATAGGGATGACGATTCCCGGTTGACGGATACATGTGGTTTTCGCCAGCCTCGCAAGTTTTTGCGGATCAGCTGAGCCGAGCAGCGAAACTTTGTCGCATTTCATCAAAGCGAGATAAGAAGCCAGACGGAGTTGAATGGGGCAACGATCGCCACTGGAGGGCGAATGGTGATCGCTCAATTTCATGCTATGAATGATGGTTTCCTCCTTCTCTCTCACACACTAGCATGCCAGCTCGCCAATAGAGTGGGAATGTGGGTGTCGCCTCGTATACCGTCGGCTCACTCAAAGACGAATCGGCCGAAGCGAGGCGAGGCTATCGATCCGTTCCCCGTTCAATCGACCTTACACCACACGCATTCTCTCACTGCTTTTTGTATTCGGGCAGGATTCATTGTCATATTCATTCACAGACGCTGCAGTGATAGGAAAGCGGAAGCGTTGAGAGGAGGGAAATGAGAGAGAGCGCCTCCGGGAAAGCGAGAGTTTGAAAATGCGAAAGACGAAACCAAAACATGCACGAGAGTGCGAAATACGCGATGTTTTCCATTTCCTGCTCGCACTCACTTCCAGATACAATTGATCCAAATTATCCCAATCTCGGAGCAATCCTTTTCCGAGGTCGTTTGCGGTTATGTTTTGTAATGAGCGATGGCCGGGTGCGAACAAGTGTGCATCTGGTGTGTGCTCGGAAGGAGAGAGAGAGAGAGAGAGAGGCGAGGGGGATTTGGATTTGCATACAGCCGTCCGTGTGTGTCATAATGGTAGGGGGTGGGAGAGACATTACGAAAGGAACCCACTTGCAGCAAATGAGTCATGTTACATCACGAATACACCAACAGGACGCATGAACAGATCAGCGCGATAAGATACACATGCCAAGTAGAGGAAATGTATGCATAGTGCGATCAATGTGACTGGAAAGGAAAGGAACGCACCTCAACCGTGGTGTCCTGGTCGTACCGGACGGCCTTGCTCCTCCCGTCCACCAAATACACTCTCACGATCGAGTCAACCATGGCGAATCCCAAGCGGAAGACGATCCATCCAGCCCGCACCGCTGGTAGGTATACCGCTACTCTCTCTCACTCTTTCTCTCGCTTCCCGCCGGCGGGGGCGGAGCCTAGGCCGGCGCTCGCACCCGCGCCGGGTCCCGCCGCGATTCTCGCCAGTGAGACGAACGATCGATGTGCGGCCGAGTCTGCCGCCGACCAGATGATTTGCGGACGGGAGATGATAAGGAACACGATCGATAAGGGATATTGATTGATTGGACACTGGTTTTCGGTCCGAGTGAGGTGTGCGAGTGAGTGTCGAGTGGCTTTGTTGGTTTTCGGTCGCGCCGCGCTCCCCACTGTCTCCGCGCTCGCGCCTGATGTGGATAATGTTTCTCTTGATCGTCCCTGATAACAAAACTGTTACTGGTTACGTTTGCTTTCAGTTGAAAGTATTGCGCGAACTGTAATCTATCACTATCGAAATCATCGAAGAGTTATTTTGCTGCACCGCGCTGTCATCAATATCGATTGTGCTCTTATCACCTGCAAGTGATCTGATTATACGATGATCTTTCGTTTCAACATGATAGCCCCGATGATTACTTTACTTTACATGTACAGGATTTCGGTTTTTAGTTGCACTTGTCAATTGATTGACGCGGTGTGGGTTGATCGCGTTTTGTTCTCTCTCGCTCTCTCAATTTGATCTCTGTTCTCTCGCCGCACGATTCTTTGCAGCGCGAATTGAAACTGTAGTTGTAACATTCGAAATTGATTGTTTAGCCGGTATCAAACCTCGCGATGGGTGAATTCTTCTTCAACATCGACCACGGATACCTGGAGGCGCTCATCCGTGGATTCAAGGTGAGTCAACATTGCACTTTTCTGTTCTGTTATCTAGTACATTTGTATGACATTTGTATGAATAGTTAACTTATGTATGCGTATATTATGTGTGTCGCGTTTCAGGGAGGAATCCTTACCCAGTCGGACTATGCCAACCTGGTTCAGTGCGAGACCCTCGAGGGTGGGTCTTCTTTATTTCATTTAAAAATATAAATGTTTTATGATTATGCTTCGATATCTTCATTCATTGATTGCGTGGTTCAGATCTGAAGCTGCACATCCAGTCGACCGACTATGGAAATTTCCTCGCCAACGAGCCGGGAGCGATCACCGTGAGTTAATCGTAGTTTGTGTCAATTCAACATTTCAAGTCAACATTTATCCGATATCGCATTATGTGATCATAACTCAAACATCAAAGAGTAGCGCGCGTAGTTTGTGTTTTGATGCATTTGTTTCAGGTGGGAGTGATTGACGAGCGTCTGAAGGAGAAGCTGGTGACCGAGTTCCACCATTTGCGAAACAACGCCCTCGAGCCCCTCTCCACATTCCTCGACTACATTACGTACGTTTATTTCAAGTAGCGGTCAGTCTCTTCGAAACGCCCTTCGACACCGACTTTGAAACGTTTCGAAAGGGGCTGTTGCGAAGAGACTGACCACACCTCTATCAAGTTGACGTCGTCGTGGCGCTCAAATGAGGAGTGAAGCTTAATGTTGATTGATTGTGTTGTAGGTACTCGTACATGATTGACAACATTATTCTGCTCATCACCGGAACCCTCCACCAGAGGCCTATCGCCGAGCTCATCTCCAAGGTCGGTAGCTTCTCCTCTCTCTCCCTCTCTCCCCCCCCCTCTCTCTCAATCTGATTTCTCCTTTGAATCAATGGATGGTGGTGAATCAATGGCTGTTCTCTGTAGAAGAGTAGAAGTTTGATGGTTGATTAAAATGTGTACTGAATCAATCAAACATTCATCCAGAATCGCTATATCCTGGCTATACAACAAGTGCATATGACTTAATGGATTAGAAATGTATATTTTACCATTTTGTGTATTGCAGTGCCATCCGCTCGGCTCTTTCGAGCAGATGGAGGCTATCCACATCGCCTCGACGCCCGCCGAGCTCTACAACGCGGTCCTCGTCGATACTCCCCTCGGTACTCCCACCTCTCTCTCACTCTCTCACTCACTCACTCACTCTCTCCCTCTCCATCTCTCCCTTTTCTCTCCTCTCTCCTCTCTCTCTCTTTCCCCCTCTCCCTCTCTCCCTCTCTCACCTCATATTTGCAGCGCCGTACTTCGTGGACTGCATCAACGAGCAGGACCTGGACGAGATGAACGTGGAGCTGATCCGCAACACGCTCTACAAGGCCTACATCGAGGACTTCTACAAGTTCTGCAGCGGACTCGGAGGAAAGACCGCCGAGGTGAGCGCTGAAGTTGTGTGATGGAAATCTTCAAAACAGAACTCTGATAATGGAAATTGCTCGAAAACGCAACCCACTCTCGCAGTCGAAAAACCCACCTATTCGTCGAAATATAAGACTATCTAACGTAAGGGGTGCCGATTGTCATGAGGAATTGGAAAATGGAACGGAGCTTTCAGGTGATGTGCGAGATCCTCGCGTTCGAGGCTGACCGCCGCTCCATCATCATCACCATCAACTCGTTCGACACGGAGCTCAGCAAGGACGACCGCGAGAAGCTCTACCCGCGCTGCGGAAAGCTCTACCCCGAGGGTGGGTCGGATGTTACATGTGCAACCTCATGCAATCGATTAGGGAACCTTTTTCTAACTTTTTATTGCTTTCGTGTATCCATTATACTACCTCTAGAGAGGACAGATTAGGGGACCCTTCCCAGCAGTTAATCTCTACATCTAGAGACTAATTATGCCTAGTTCCATTCCGCCGTGATTCAGGATTGGAGATTGGTCCTCTTTAACTTCTAGTCGCTACTTTACAACCTCGTTTGTCCCATCGTATTTGCGGTGATTCAGGCCTGGCTGGTCTGAGAAAGGGGCCCTTCCTAGCAATACTAGCTAAGGGACCCTTCCTAGCACTACTATCATGCCTTGTCCCATTCCACTGCTGATTCAGGCCTGGCGGGTCTGGCGCGCGCCGACGACTACGACCAGGTGAAGGCGGTGTGCGAGTACTACGCTGACTACAAGCAGCTCTTCGACAACTCTGGCAACGCCGCCGGCGAGAAGACGCTCGAGGACAAGTTCTTCGAGCACGAGGTGCGTGGCGAGGGAGGGCGTGGTGGTAGGGATAGTCTTCATCTTCAAGTTCACGTTCCATAGACCATTAGAGTACCATTATTGATGTGTAGAACTCTGTTGAACCACCGATGCCTCATCTTACTAGAGAAAAAAGTATGGAGGTGTATGGAGACTCATAAAGTTGAGGTTATCTGTATCAATCACTGCTCGGATACATGAACAGGGAGTGAGTGTGTTTGTTTTTTCAGGTGAAGTTGAACGTGCACTCGTACCTGCACCAGTTCCACTTTGGCGTCTTCTACGCCTTCATCCGGCTGAAGGAGCAGGAGATGCGCAACATCATCTGGATCGCCGAGTGCATCAGCCAGAGGCACCGCTCCAAGATTGACAACTACATCCCCATTCTGTAGACGCCCCTATCCCTTCCCTTTTCCTGCTTCCAGTCCACGCCAATTGTGATGCACCCCCATTCGATCATTCCAGCATCGATCGCCGATCGATCCGAGTCCGCGTTGCGCGCGATTCCAGCTAACCTTATATTACCCACTGTATAAAGTAGAGCCCAGAGTTTTATATATTGTGAAAAAGAGTTGATTATTATCCCGACTGTCCGTGGCTACCTTTCACTACTATGTCGTCGTTGTATACTGTAGGATGCGAGAGATACATTCTTTTAATATGATTGTTTGTGTTTGAATTGAATGATACGATTGTTGAAGGAAATATAATTGCGATTTATCAATCGATAAATCGACATTTTGACAAGTAGTGTTTTGTTGTGAGTGCACAACTATACGTCATAAGTCACAATTTCCGGCGCCGACTCATTTTTTTGTATTTTTTCTTCATCTTTTCGATACTTTTTTTTAAACTTTCTTGTTTGTAACAACTGATATGCGTATAGTTTCACAGACTCTCTCATACTATCCTAGTAAAAGTAGCGTTAGTAATCAATAACAACCGTGTCACCGTTTGAGTGATAGACATTTATTTCGGAAAGAAATAATGTTCGTAGATCTGTTTCGCGTTGCGCTATTTGAGTCCTTCCTATAAGAAGTTTCTCAATCGTCTATCGTTTCGTCATTGCTATTTGTTTGTAGATGCTCTCGCTTCGCGTTTCCACCAAACTGTTCACACTGGCGTTCTATATTTCTGTGCATTCACACCTCTCACCTGCATGTTATTCACATTTCACATCACTGCTTCACCAACGTTTTGCTGACAGGGACACTACCATGTTCGAGTGGTTCAAGAAGTTTTTGCCGGGCGGCAAGAAGGCCTACGAGGTGAACAAGAAGCCGGTGCAGCGTTACGTGGAGCAGCAGAGCGATGAGGACGAATATCTCGAGGAGGTCAGCTAGCTGAATACACCGTAACACGGGACGGGCACATCACTTCTGAGAGTGTAACAGTGTGCGACTAGATAAGAGATAACGCTCTAATATATGTGCTGGGTGGGTGTGGGGCGGGCACTTTTGGTTTGCTTGGGACACTGGTTCACCTATTTGATATGTACTCAATGTTTATATTACTGATACTTATAAATGTGATGTTCACGTGCAAATGTTTAGGCGCCTGCCGCTGTTTTCACAGCGACCCGTTCTCTCGATCAGGTATTATTGAATTATTATTGCGGTGCGATGCGAAGTGTATTGTTGCAGGCATCTCCCAACAAGTATCCTCAGAATAACATTGCCGCGGGAGAAAAGGAGGATAAGCTGAACGTCTCAGTGTCCTCGAACAACACTCATCCCAAGGAGGTGAGACCTTTCTGTTTCTGGTGTAAATGATATGCTCCGTGTATATGAATATTAATGTTTTAACGGTGTCGTGAGTCTCATCCGAACAGACCCTTGAAACGTCTTCAAAACACACTGCTCGGTCTTGAAGTCATTATGACATGAAGAAGTCATTATAAAATGAAGTTTTCGAAGCGAGCTAAAAGATAACACTTTATCAACGGGGGAAGGCAATTTCCGAGCATGCACAAATTGTACATATTCAGAGTGTGCTGGCGCACGTGTGTTTGGCCGTGGCGGACAAGGATCAGTCGCCCGCGCCCTCGACCCCGCCCCTCTCCCCCGTCGGACTGAACGCCGACAGCGTCAAGCTCGTCGTCACCGATTCGGACGGAGAAGACGAGGTGAGCGATGGAGCAACTTCCTTCAGAAATGTGCGTTCAAAGATACCCCGCGATGTTTGTAGTACCTCGACGCCAGCATGGACTCGCCTATGAAGCTGCAGAAAGAGGAGGCGGTGGAGCAGAGGAAGGAGAAGGAGCAGGTGGCGAAGGCGGTGGAGCAGAGGAAGGAGCAGGAGGTGAAGGCAATGGAGCAGAGGAAGGAGGAGGATCAGATGGAGGTGGAGCAGGGGAAGGAGGATGACTGGGTGGAGGTGGCTCGCGGAGGCATGATGAATACGTGCTTCGATAAGGACGTGGCTGCCCGAGAGGAGGAGAAGCAGAAGAAGCACCAGAATGTGGACAAGGCGGAGAAGAGGCTGGAGAGGGACGAGGAGAAGTACAGCGATGAGGAGAAGGAAGACGAGGAGGTGAGTGGGTGGAGGAGGCACTGTGTACACGATACACTCATATATGCTATTCAGTTTGACCAGGACGCGTATAATGACAAGATTGACAAGAAGCGTGGCATCACCCGCGCCATCCATCTGCCCACTCTCCACGACGTTATCGGAGGTGAGTGAATAGAAGCGGACCATTTTGGGTGTTTGTGCGAAAAGGTTGGATGGGTACGACTGGGTTTGCATACGGTCGGATGTATAATATTCGATGCTGTGATGTGATATGCTAAAGCCAGCGACCACGAGTGTTGTAAATATTTATCTTCATTATCCGACGGATATAACACTACAGTATACAGTATTATATATAACACTGACTAGACGTGTCGACCTTAGGCCCGCAGAGAGATCACCGCCGTAAGCCATTGTAATTGTAAGTACCATATTCACGACGATTTTGAATAAATGATTTGATTTGATAATTTGATTTGATTTAGGCCCCGTCCTTCGACCCCCTCCGCAGAAAGAATCTCTTGAATCGGGGGGGGGGGAATACCGTTACCTTTACCTGTTTAGGCCCGGTGGAGATCACTGGCCGCATCGCGCTGTGGGAGGGCGGCGACATCACCAAGCTGCGCATCGACTGCATACAGAACGCCGCCAACAACAGGCTGGGCGGAGGTGCGTCTGCGTACCTGTAGCATTATCATATCGGAATGGCTGACATAGATGTGAACATAGCGAACAGGATAGTGGCAAACGGACATATGACGACACCTTGCGGATAGCCTTCAAACGCCTTCGAATTACTTGTGATATGTGTTTGACGAGACTGACCGCACGTTCATCTTTCAGGAGGTGGGGTGGACGGGGCGATCCACCGCGCGGCGGGGCATGCGGCCCTTCAGAAGGAGTGTCGCAAGTACAACGGATGCCCCACCGGCAAGACTGTCATCACCCCTTCGTGCGGCATCACCCACGTCAAGAGTGAGTCATGTCGATTCAATCGATGAAGTTCAAGGGGCAGCTTCACATAAAAATGAATGAGATCAATATGGTAGATCATTGTGTTACTAGAATAGATCAATTGGAACGAAAGGCCCATGTGTCACTTTTTATTGTTGGTATTGCGTTTATCTCACTACTCATAGAGCTGTTATAAGAATATATCCGTAGTTGTTTTCAACCGAAAACAAGAGTCTTGGATTATACCGACTTTGTTATTGCATTTCTGAGTTCATTATTGTAATTGTAAATGAGCGCTTCGTAGTGTAGTGGTTAGCGATGTTCGCTTCTCCTACCGGGCGCTTGATCGTACTGATAAGGTGATAGATTGGTAGCAGTTTCGCCACCCACGTGCGCATTATTGCAAAACAGGCGAGAGCTGTCGTTGGAAAATCGTTGGGCTATGGTGTAGTGCCATAGTCTTACTGCGACCTGCGACCCCTCCGCAGAGTAATCTCTTGAATCGGGGGGATACCTTTACCTATTATTGTAAATGTTATGCAGCGATAGATGTTATGCAGAGATGTATTGCACAGTGGTGCAACGAGTGTAGTTGGAGTGAATAAGTTAGTTTGTTGAGGGATCGCGCACACTGTGGGTCCGATGTGCTACGACCGGGCTACCTTTACCTATTAATGTTATGCAGATATATACAGCACAGTGTTAAAACTAAAATGTTGTTGGAACGAAAGTGTGTGTTGAAGGCGCGGTCAGTCTCTTCAAACACATATCAGAAGTAACTCGAAGGCGTTGCCAGGGTTTCGCAAAAAGACTGACCGCTACTTGAGGGATCGCGCACACTGTGGGTCCGATGTGCTACAGCAGCCGGCCGAGCCAGGGCGAGAGGAAGGCACTGCTGTCGTGCTACGAGACGACGCTGCGAGTGGCTCTGAAGAACGAGTGCCGCAGTGTGGCGATGTGCTGTGTGAGCACCGGCATCTATGGATACGACAATGCGGCCGCCGCGCGACTCGTCTGCGAGTGGGCGTGGAAGACGCTTGAGGAGGACACGGATTCCAAGGTGGAGGGGGGGGGAGTCTGCTGACCAAGCACCGTGTGGAGGAGGGAGGGAGGGGGCGGGGAGAGAGAGAGAGGGAGGGAGGGAGGGAGAGCGAGATAGAGAGAGAGAGAGACAGAGCGAGAGAGAGAAAGAGAGATAGAGAGATGAGATGTGCTGTTTCAGATCCAGCTCCTTGTGTTCTGTCTGTTCATGCCGCAGGACAGGAAGTGCTACAACAGGTTTTACTTTTTTTGATTAGTTGATTCGTATTATTTATTGGGCATGTACCATGTGTTTCATACTTCGAGAACATGCTGTTTTAATGTTTTAAACGTATTTCGCTCTTCGCAAAGCGAAACTAACAGTCAAACGTTTCGGCTTTCGCTTTTATTAGGGCATTAGGACGTTTACGTCAAACGTAACTCAAAGCATAAGGAGAGTGTGACTCTAATTCTCTAATATGTGATTTTAGTTTCTTCAAGCAGTTGGTCGACAACGACGGACAACTGCAGCACAGCGAGTACCAGAAGGCTAAGAAGGAGCAGGGAAAGGAGAAGGAGCAGGGAGTGGAGGTGGAGCAGGGAATGGAGGTGGAGCAAGGAGAGGAGATGGAGCAGGTGGAGGAGGGAGATGAGGTGGAGGAGGAGCAGGGAGAGAAGATGGAGAACGACAAGGCGGAGCCGGAGACTGATGACGAGGAGAGGAGGAGCAAGGTGGGTGGGGGTCTGGGGGTGTATGGGATGGTGGAGAAGGGGAAGGGAGCAGTGGAGCAGATAATGACATGTCAAGGCCGAGACTTGTGAGGAGGAGGAGGAGGAGAAGAGGGGTGATGATGATGAAGGAGCATAATGGGGACGCTGACCAAGTGTGTTTTGTTGCAGGCTGATTCGGACAGTGATGCGAGTACGGGACCCCGCAAGGGCAAGAGGCGTGCCGCTCCGCACAGCAGGCCCGAATCGGCCCTCCAGCCCCCCAAGAGGACCAACTCGGTCTCGGACTAGACTGGTCCCTTCCCTTTCGGATTGAGACTAGTGCTCCTTTGCATGTATCCCGTATAGATCCGTATATATCTCACAGTGGCTCCCCGTGTATTGTGTTGTCTGGGTAAGTTGTCGTGTCCCGTGTTTTTGTTTCCTAGTATTCTGTACATGTTCCGATGATTTTTTTCGACGAGAGATATAAATTTTTGTTTGTTCAGTTGCTGGGTGTGTATTGGTTTCGGGTTCGGTGAGCTTTGTGAAAATGGCGGGTGCGGGTGTTGCTTGATTGGGATGGGTATGCAAATAGCGGGTGTTTGCTGGTGAGAGGCGTCTCGCAGTCTGGCGTCTCTCGCCGTCGCGCACTCTCTCTGCTGCCAGCTGACCCGCACACCTTGCTAGATTCATTATGGGTCCTACCTGTTATGTGCGAGGGAGTGTAATGCGAGGGAGAAAGAGAGCTCGATCGATCTCCTTCTCTCTCTCTACTCTCTCTCTCTCTCCTCTCTCTCTCTCCTGTTTATTGTCCACTCTCCTCACATGTTGGAAGCTGTTCGTCTTTTCACGATCACCTTATCACTCCCTGATATCAGAAAACCATTGGAATGTATTGATTTGGAATTCATCATGTCAATGTTACTTGCCGCCTGTACACGGTTTCCTCTTTTGCTTGTTTATGCCAACTTATTACATATCGGTCAAACCCGTTTTTTTGTAGGTCTGCACAATGTGGTAATGCTCTTTTTTCCAGATCACAGGTTTTTGCGTGTCAGAAAGTACTATTGATCCTATTCGGAAGCGTATGCGGTTGATGCTGATAGAGGCTATAAATGCACCGTATAGTAGTTGTTATCTTGTTACTTACTAGAGTATTGTTCGCTCTTGAACAGGTGAGCACTCATTCATTGGCCACTTTGTTTGTTGTGCTCTAGAGACGCATAACAGTCTGTATTTTCAATTGCGATCGAGAGAGAGAGAGAAAGAGAGAGAGAGAAGTGGTAATTGGTCGGCGCGCGAACGGACCTTGACAACGGCGGTTCCTGTTGCCGGTGACGATTGTCTCCTTTCCCGGGGGCGCGCAACCCTATACCCTATTCGTGACCGCTATGCAAATGCGGAGCTCACAGTGAGAGCGCGACACAAAGCAGATGTATTGTCCTCTCGCATTCCAATTCTCTGCCACCTGCTTTCAAGGTTGCAGAGTAGCCAACTCCAGAGAGCGGCACTTCCCGCATTCCCATGTTTGATGATTGTTGCTATGTGTGTTTGGTATATGAACGCCTCTCTCTCTCTCTCTCTCTCTCTCGATCCTAGAATGGCTGGCTGGCTTCCACTCTCTATATATCCAGTCCTTGTCCACTCCTCCTTTGCTCATCCCTTCCCTACATATCCCTCTCTTGATTGATCCCCGAGAGAGAGAGAGAGAGAGAGAGAGAGAGAGAGAGAGAGAGAGACTTTGGTTTCGCGCCCCCGTCTCGCAAGAATTGAAGATGGTATGTGTGTAATTGCTATTGCACTGGTGTTCGCGAACGTGAGTTTTCGAGGGTATCCAGCCCACTCCCCACCTCGCCACTCTTTCCATATATGCCACTTCCGGTCCTATAAGCCAATCTACCAGTTTAGTACTCACTCATGTCATAACTCATTCCGCATGCGACACTTGAAATGTGACTATAGGTCTTTTTTCTCTCCCTGCACCTATTCCGAGAGTTGAGAGAGAGAGAGAGAGAGAGAGAGAGAGAGACCAGAGAAGCAGAGTGCGGCGCGGCTTCTGATCGAACGGTCAGCTGATCGCAATTGCAAATAGGATTGTTTTGATGGACGATCGCTTTCGGCTCGCTTCCTTTTCTGTACGTTTTTTTCGAGAAATTGTGTTCCTCATTCTTTGATTGTCTGCGCCGCGCCAATTCACTCTCGCTCGCTGTTTCAAGACCTTGAAATTTGAAATAGAGAGTTCACTTTTCTGCTTCGTTGCGCGTTGTGCCATCATCTACTGTACTGTATACCTCTCATCTCTCTTACTACACCTACCTCCAATCTCCAATCTCTGTGTTTGTCCCCAGTATTTTCTCGCTTTCCCTAGCACTTTGCGTGTTGCTTCCGTATTTCTGGCGCTCGTGTTTGTCAGCTGATAATCAGCTAATCAGCTAATCAATCAGTAATCAGCTGATCGATTCGCAGCCGCGTGCTTTTTGACCCGAGTTCGTCGTCGATGTTTGAGAATGGCAGGAGTGACAGGTGATTCAGCCGAGATTACGTGAAGCGAATCTTCAGCAAACTGAAGAGCAACCAGTCCCCCCCTCTCTCTCTCTCTCTCTCTCTCTCTCTCTCTCTTGTCTTCCGATACTCAGCCCCACGAGGGATCAGCGATCAGTCAATTAAGCCACCTCCCAGCTTCTCTCGCACTCTCTTCAGATCCGCATGTTGATTGCGTGGATAGGATTTGTGTGATCTTCGATCGCTTCTCAATTCCAATTCGTGCCGCCGCACTCTTTTTTTTCCATTCAGAATCGTAGTAGGATGATTAGATGTTCATTCAATCACCTGAAGGCTGAAGGAATGCGGATTTGGCGTTGCATAATCGAAATCAGTGTTATCTCACTCTGATGATGTGCGCGGCTGAATCCTGTTCCATGCGCTCTCTCTCTCTCTCTCTCTCTCTCTCTCTCTCTCTCTCTCTTCTTGCATACGTCTTATCATCATCGAATGGCACTGTCTTCGGCTTTCGTCCCAATCCGGCAATCCCTCCTCTCTTTCATCCATCGATCCACTCCTTCTCTCTTTCTCTCTCTGCGCCCTCTCTGATTTCATACTCTCTCCCGCTCAGAGAGAGAGACAGAGTGTGGATATACATTTTTACATCCGAGCCCCCAGGAGAGAGGAGTGCGGAGGGTGGCGGAGAGAGTGTGTGATAGTGAGAGGGACGAGTGGGTGTGAGGGTGGGCCCGAGTGAGAGAGAGAGAGAGAGAGAGAGAGTGAACGGCAAAGTACTACGCTTCTCCTCACCAACTCACTGGCGAGTCTATCAAGAGTTGTACAATCAAAGAGGCTCGTTCCAACTTTGCTGACGCCTATTTGAAACCAATTGCTTGAGTGTAGCTGTAGTGTTTTCCGTTTTCTGTTTTTTTTACTACTGTCCTATTTGCCTATATCACATGTGGTGTGTGTATATTTTGATAGCTGCGTGTTTTCTCGGCGCTGTAATATTAGTCACTCTATACGAGTTTCACAAGAAGGGGGTGAGTAGATTCGCCCCCTCATCTGCCCCCGATATCCCCCCATCGATCGATTATCCCCCTGCCAATCTGCGCGGCTCAAGGGTTTACCTTTGACATCTCTGTTAGTTTTGAGAGTGAGAGAGAGAGGGAGGGATAGAGAGAGAGAGAGGGGGTAAGGGGACCAGCCTGAGTGCGCACACACATGCGTGGCAACTGGTCCGGTAGTGGGTGAGAGACTCGTCTGCCTCTTGTAAGCAGTGAGCCAACTGTGCGCCGAATGAATGGAAACGAACACGCGTCCCACGTTGAGACTGCACTCTGCTCCTGCTTCCTGCTCCTGCTCCTGCTCCTTCTCCTCCTTCTCCTCCTTCTCCTCCTTCTCCTCCTTCTCCTCCTTCTCCTCCTTCTCCTCCTTCTTCTCCTTCTCCTCCTTCTCCTCCTTCTCCTCCTCCTTCTCCTCCTGCTCCTCCTGCTCCTCCTCCTTCTCCTGCTCCTTCTCCTCCTTCTCCTCCTTCTCCTCCTTCTCCTCCTCCTATTCCTCCTCCTTTCATGTTCTCCACATGTTTCATATCACTCTTTGTTCTTTCTCCATGCTTGAAACAGCTGATTCTTGTGTGTGTATTTTCGCGCGGGCCTGACTATATCCATATGCTTTTCATCTCGCGCGCGGCGCGTGAGTGCGAGAGAGTATGTTGATCAGAGAGTGCGCAGACAGTGAGAGGGATGCCTGCGGGCAGTGCTTGATATACACACAGATCGGATAATTGGCTTGTTCGCATCGATTGAGTGGTTTCTCGTGGCGCCAGCTGATTTCTGATTGCTCGAATTCACACATGTGCAAAATAACGCATTCAACCGTCTCTCTTTGCTTATTTCACTCCGTATCTCTCTAAATATTTTTGTATACGTCGTTTATGAACCGATACCTTTTATCAACGATCATGCCAATATACGGCCGCGATTTGCTCCCAGATTTGAAATGAATATTGTGATTGTGTTTCGATGTCTGATTCCTAGACACCCTCCAACGCGTTTGCTTTGCACCTATCTCGTCTCGTCTCTCTCTCTCTCTCTCTCTCTCTCTCTCCTCTTCTCTCCATCAGCCATAATACGATCCACTGTTTCTCTTCTCGCTCTCTCTCTTTCTCTTTCTCTCTCTCTTTCTCTCTCTCTCTCTCTCTCTCTCTCTCCCCTCTCTCTCTCTCTCGCGTGCCAAACCGTGTTTTGATACATGTGTTCGCGTGTTTGGTGACGCCTCGTGTCCCTGTCGAATTACCGTGTTTATTATGATGTTTGTATGCACACTTCAGACACCTAACCAAGAGAGAGAGAGGTCTCCAGCTTCTCACCCTCTCAGACATGTCGGACGACGATGCTGAGGTGAGGAGAAGTGGGGAGGAGGAGAAGGAGGAGGAGGGAGAGGAGGAGGAGAATGAGAAGAGGGAGGAGGGTAAGGAGGAGGATGAGGAGGAGGA
Organism: Rhabditoides inermis; assembly: GCA_963966185.1. Classification (NCBI taxonomy): domain Eukaryota; kingdom Metazoa; phylum Nematoda; class Chromadorea; order Rhabditida; family Rhabditidae; genus Rhabditoides; species Rhabditoides inermis. The sequence goes on along the minus strand of CAWZYM010000006.1, from coordinate 143,186 downwards.
GAAGGAGAAGGAGGAGAAGGATGAGGGGGAGGAGGAGAAGGAGGAGGAGGAGGAGGAAGAGAAGGACGACACTTTTCAGACGTTCACGTGCCGGGTGCAGTATGTGGCGGATAGTGACCCATTCGCAACCACCTCATCCTGTTATCTCGAACCCATGCGGCCTGTCACGTTCGCCTTTCGAATGCACGCGCCTATTGGTGAGTGGGGGGGAGAGGGAGAGAGAGGGAGAGAGAGAGGGAGGGAGAGAGAGAGGGAGGGAAGGGAGAGGGAGAGGGAGAGGGAGAGGGAGAGGGAGAGGGAGAGGGAGAGGGAGAGGGAGAGGGAGAGGGAGAGGGAGAGGGAGAGGGAGAGGGAGAGGGAGAGGGAGAGGGAGAGGGAGAGGGAGAGGGAGAGGGAGAGGGAGAGGGAGAGGGAGAGGGAGAGGGAGAGGGAGAGGGAGAGGGAGAGGGAGAGGGAGAGGGAGAGGGAGAGGGAGAGGGAGAGGGAGAGGGAGAGGGAGAGGGAGAGGGAGAGGGAGAGGGAGAGGGAGAGGGAGAGGGAGAGGGAGAGGGAGAGGGAGAGGGAGAGGGAGAGGGAGAGGGAGAGGGAGAGGGAGAGGGAGAGGGAGAGGGAGAGGGAGAGGGAGAGGGAGAGGGAGAGGGAGAGGGAGAGGGAGAGGGAGAGGGAGAGGGAGAGGGAGAGGGAGAGGGAGAGGGAGAGGGAGAGGGAGAGGGAGAGGGAGAGGGAGAGGGAGAGGGAGAGGGAGAGGGAGAGGGAGAGGGAGAGGGAGAGGGAGAGGGAGAGGGAGAGGGAGAGGGAGAGGGAGAGGGAGAGGGAGAGGGAGAGGGAGAGGGAGAGGGAGAGGGAGAGGGAGAGGGAGAGGGAGAGGGAGAGGGAGAGGGAGAGGGAGAGGGAGAGGGAGAGGGAGAGGGAGAGGGAGAGGGAGAGGGAGAGGGAGAGGGAGAGGGAGAGGGAGAGGGAGAGGGAGAGGGAGAGGGAGAGGGAGAGGGAGAGGGAGAGGGAGAGGGAGAGGGAGAGGGAGAGGGAGAGGGAGAGGGAGAGGGAGAGGGAGAGGGAGAGGGAGAGGGAGAGGGAGAGGGAGAGGGAGAGGGAGAGGGAGAGGGAGAGGGAGAGGGAGAGGGAGAGGGAGAGGGAGAGGGAGAGGGAGAGGGAGAGGGAGAGGGAGAGGGAGAGGGAGAGGGAGAGGGAGAGGGAGAGGGAGAGGGAGAGGGAGAGGGAGAGGGAGAGGGAGAGGGAGAGGGAGAGGGAGAGGGAGAGGGAGAGGGAGAGGGAGAGGGAGAGGGAGAGGGCAACACTCCGTTTACAGGCGAGCAGATAGCCGAGGTGATTCGCACACTCCGCGCGCCTCACAAGGCTGGTGATGCGGCGCTGCAGGTAATGACTCTCTCTCTCTCCCCTCTCTCTCTCTCTCTCTCTACCCGTCCCTCTCTAGGTGTACCGCGGTCTGGAGGGTGGCGGGGGCGAGTTCCACACCTACTTGGATTCCGAGATGAGCCTCACGGAACAGAACGACGAGTTCGACATCCTCAAACAGGACAGGTGAATATTGACGTCAACTTTTTTTTTGGTTTTTGCGTTTTGCCTTTCGAATTTCTCGTCATTTCTCGTCTGTCTGACCGACCGCCGAGAATTGCCGTAGAATAGCCATATAGTTGTTTGCTTCACATATTGCATGTTTATAAGTTGCAGTATGTAGTAAGTGAGTGAGTGAGAGAGTGACAGTTACTTATGATACGTTCGAGAGAACTACCATGACTGAACCGTTTGCGGATCATTGTCCCAGGTAAGTGGGTTCGTTTCATGTTGCCGCCGCCTATGGGAAACCTCTTTTTCCATGCGCTCATACTCCCGATTCAAGTGGTTAGTGTATTCCATTTCACATGAGCCTTTTGCAATGAGGCAGCGGAATTTTTGTGTCATTAGTATGGATCTCAATGACTACGAGCGATTTCCCTTCGACTTCAACCCGCCGAGGTGAATCGTAAATCTACTTCTTTGTTCATTATGTATTATTACATTTTCGTCTTGCGCAACCCCCCGCAATCGTGCGGTTTCGGGGAAGAGATATGAGTTGATCCCATTTGCTGGTCCGTTCTCTCGATCTGCGCTGTCTGGTACCCTCTCGCGTTCCCACGCTCTCTCGCGCCCTCTCTCTCACTCCTTCCCAGGATAGATTCTGTCAGATCGTAAACATACAAGGTGAATTAACATATCAGTAGGACTGAAATATAGATAGATCGTATATCTCCTCCATTGTTCGCTTCACATGCGAACGTGTGTACTTTCTAGACATCTGCTGAAATGCGATCTGTTTGCGATTTTGGAGAGGCGCTAGCTAAAAGTGTGTGAAATTGAGACTCGCGCCACATACATACGACTATACTATTGTATAATACATCTACAACACGATTGTATATTATGGGAATATGTAATATGGTAATTTGATGGTGTCAGGTGCGGCTTCACTTGTCGCGCTATATCTCATGTCTGCGATCTTGAAATGCTTGTTGAAAGGGTCGTAATTGTGCAATTCGCCCACACTCCCGCTGACATCTCCTATCCCACAGAATCAATCAACCCCCACTCTCGCGCCGCGCATACAGATCCATATCCCACACACACCTGAATAGAAAGGGGTATGCAAATGCCACGCCCCGCCCCCTTTCTCTCTCTGCGGGAGAGCGGCGGCGTCGGCGCGACCCTATCGCGTATCACCTCCATCCGCACTATTGCGCTATACTGATTCCTGCTTATTTGAGTATCTGACATTTGACGGCATCCGATTGTTAAGGAAGATCGGATGTCGTACAGTGTGTCGTCTCAAAGGGCTGCTCCCGGAAAGGCGCACTTCTCCGCGTCTCCCGTGAGAGCTGCTCCAGCCAAGTCGCGGCTTTGCACGTTCGACATCGACATTGATACGCCGTCCGATGCGTATAGGCCGAAGGAAGGAGGAGGAGGAGGAGGAGGAGGAGGAGGAGGAGGAGGAGGAGGAGGAGGAGGAGGAGGAGGAGGAGGAGGAGGAGGAGGAGGAGGGGAGCACCTGCCGCTCATCGTCAAGCCACTCCGCGCCGAGCCCTCGTTGGTCAGGAGAAGCACAGTGTGCGAGGAGTCTCGCCGGCCAGCGAAACAGTGGTTCTCTTCTTCCGTCGATGGCGCGTCTCTTCCCAGAGACTTTGCCGTGAAGAAGCCCACCGTACTGGAGCCGCGACAAGCTATTCCCTTCATTGACGACGATGTGCCCGACTTTCCGCCGGCCAAGCCCTGCCGCTCGTTCTCCGACCTGCCGATGCCCCGCCCCTCGACGCTCCGCCCCTCTGATTTGTTGGATTCGCGCGACACATTCACGGCGAGTCTCGCAAGGAGTGCTCCGGCGACGCCGGCAAAGTCTTCTTTGAGGAAGACCGAATCGCCTGAGTGGAGCGCGAGAGCCGCCCCTGTCTCCATATCTGCCTCTCCTTATTCCTCCCTCTCGCGCAGCTATGCTCCCAAACCGGACCCAGTCAGGATTGAAGCTGCTCCCAAGCCTTATTCCATGCCTATTGAGACTGCTAAACCCTATTCTAGTCGCACGGAAACTGTGAAGCCCTATTCCACGCCTATTGAGACTGCCAAGCCCTATTCTATGACAGAATCTGTCAAACCCTATTCTGCCCTCACAGAAACTGTCAAGCCCTACACATCTGCATACTCTACTCCCATGGACCGGTATGCCAGTTGGAATCGGAAGGAGGAGGAGAAGGAGAAGCCAGGAGTGAGCAGGTCGATGTTCCGAGGAGCTGAAATCATCCCGCCACAGAGGGAGGAGAGTTCGATCATCGAGTATGAGAGAATGCAGCCGCGAAAGAACCCGATGACCGAGTCGCTGTACTCTGCTCTGACCGGAGCGGAGAAGGAGAAGGAGAAACGGGAGAAGGAGCAGAGGGAGAGGGAGCTGAAGGAGAAGGATCAGAAGGAGAAGGAGCTACGGGAGCAGCGAGAGAGGGAGCAGAGAGAAAGGCAGGAGCTGGAGCAGAGGAAAAAGCTTCTAGAAGATCGGCTGGAGCGAGAACGTCGGGAGAAGGAGAGGTTGGAGAAGGAGCAGCGCGAGCGGATGGAGAAGGAGGAGAGGGAGAAGGCCGCCCAGCAGGACAGCGCGCACTCGTGGAGAAGTCGCTTCGCTGAGCCGAGCACATCCAAGGAGAGTCTGGGTTGGAGGAGCAGCTTGATACGAGAGGAGAAGGAGGAGAGACGCTACCCGTGGCAAATCGAAAAAGAGAAGGAGCCAAGTCCACTGGCAGAACGCAAGATCGCTCCCGTCCTGCCATTCACACAGGAGAAGGAGAAGGAGGTGTACCCGTGGAGGAAACCCGCGGTAGTAGCTGCTACTGCTCCTGCTCCTGCTCCACCATCTGCTCCGTCCACGTCCCGCTTCTCTGCGATGAGAGAAGCTTCGATGGACAGTGGCTACGACAGCAGGAAACAGTCTGCGGCGGATCTGGAGGTGGAAGGACGCGAGGAAGCCGAAGACGACGACGTCTTCGAGGAGGAAGACGTGTCCACGTCGTCGGAGCAGACGCAGTCGGAGGCGACGTCGGTGGAGACGACGTCGTCAGCCGCGGAGATCGAGGAGGACGAGTTTGACTGGGGAGACGAGTATTTGAATAGGTGCGAAAGAGAGAGAGAGAGAGTGTTGTGTGAGAAAAAGAAAAAAGAACTGTTTGAATTTATATTTGAATAACTTTTATCTTCTACTTTTTTCAGCCGCCGCTGCAGTCTCGTTATACGCACACAAACACAGCTGCGAGTCAAGACCATTATTGGTGAGTATCTCTCTCTCCCTCTCTCCCTCTCTCTCTCTCTCTCTCTCTCTCTCACCACCACCCTTCCAGACAAGCTGTTGAATGCCTCCGGCCGCGACCAGCGTCGCGCTCTCTTCTCACTCAAGCAGATCTTCCAGGTGAGTGACTTGCGTCATTTTCTTACGTAACCTTACGTCACCTCACGTCACAATTTGCAGGACGACAAGGACTTGGTGCACGAGTTCGTGCAGAACGGCGGTCTGGACTGTATGATTCGGCTGGGTCGAATCGCCGACCAGAACCATCAGAACTACATCCTTCGAGGTGCGTTGATCAGTTGATCAGTTATCAGTGATCAGTTGATCAGTTGATCAACACCTCGCTATTCAGCGCTCGGCCAAGTGATGCTGTACGTGGACGGTATGAACGGAATCATCGCCCACAACGCCACGATTCAATGGCTCTACGAGCTCCTCGACTCACCGGTGGGTGCCATTTGCATATATCGATGTATCGATTGTCCGCGTCCGCGTCCGTCCGTCCACGTGTGTTTTGTGTTGTAGTTGTACGAAGATACGGAGCGGCAGGAAATGAGTCCTTTCCGTATGGAATGGGTAAGAGGCATGATCCAAGCAACCCGAATGTTACCACTTCTCTGTTCTGTCAACCCTGAATGTGTTGAATGTTTTCCGTGTTGATCATCTTATCATCTTATCAGTTGATCATCTAATCAGCTGATTATTGCCCCCTTTCAGTTCCGTCTGGTGGTGAAGACGTCGCTGAAGCTGCTACTTGTCTTCGTCGAGTACAACGACAACAACAGTCTGCACGTGCTCGCGGCTATCGGGGCGGTGGAGAGGTCAAAGGGTAAGGGAGAGAGAGGGAGAGAGGAGAGAGGGAGAGAGAGAGTGAGAGAGAGAGAGAAAGAGAGAGAGAGAGAATGTTCCAGGCCAGCCCGACTGGACGGCGCTGATGAAGGTGCTGCAAGAGAAAGACTGTCCCGACGCGGAGACGCTTGTCTACGGAATGACCGTCATCAACAAGACACTCCACGGCATTCCTGATAGGGTGAGTGACGTCATTAGACTGAGTGACGTCATCATTTCAATGACGTCATGATTCATGACGAGTTCCACACTCTTGGCAGTACAGTACTCGTCATTGTCAGCCGCCGCGATAAGAGTGCGATGGCATGTTTCTAAAGGAAATCAACACGCCCAAGTGCATGTTGATTTCCCTAGAAATCTATGCACTGTCCCTCCTTGTATGGCTTGTGACTACTGATATCGTCATCACAATCACGTGATTCTTTTCATTTTCCACACTCTCAGGACACTTTCTATGACGTCGTCGATACACTCGATCAGATGGGCATGGAGGACACGATGAAGCAGCTGCAGAAGACTGGGAACAGGTAGAGAGAGAGGGAGAGATAGAGAGAGAGGGGGAGGGAGAGAGGGAGAGAGAGAGGACGTCTTCCAGAGAGCTGCTGGAGCAGTGCCGTCTGTACGAGCGGGAGCTGAACAACGAGGACGCGGCGTCGGAGGAGGGCGACGAGAACTCGGCGGTCAGCCGCCTCCGCTCCTCCAACCCCAACATCGCGAGGCCCGAGTCTGTAAACGACAGACGCAACGTCATGCGCAGGTAGCGCCTCATTTTTCCATGTCACGTCACTTAAAGGCGTGGTCTGTCTTTTCGGAAACCGTTTCCGTCGTAGTTCGAAGTGGTTGGGGGGCATTTCGGAGGTAGTTAGAACGTTATGCGCAGGTGTGTTTGAGTGGTGTGTCTGGCGATACGCCTTCTGACTACTGTGAATTGCCGTCTTTGACTCACGGCCTTTAGCCCTATCACTTGCTCACTCATCGTATCGCATTGCATTGTGTTGTATCTTGTATATTAGAGAGGGCGCGCAGCGCCCTCTCTTTTGGCTTAGGATAGGGCTCGCGCCAGAATTTTCAAGAAGCTATATCCAAAAATCATGTTAGCAGGAATGTGAACTCATCCAATTCATGTTAGTTAGATTCGCACGGTTCCGTAGGCCAGATCACTAATTGATGGCATCTTTGTATCTTTTCTCTGAAAGAAGTTATGAGCGATCTCGCGCACCCATGAGGTGAGAGGCCAGCGTGTGGGTGGGTGGGTGGGTGGGTGGAAGTCGTGTCCGGTAACGCTGACTCTCTCCCGAAAGCGTACTCTCTCGGCGTTTTCTGCCAGTGCTCTCGAACTCGCACTTTGAGTGTAGTTCGCCCCGCCGCCGCCAGCGTCTAATTCGCGCCGGGTTTGCGTTGTTTTGGGTTCGCCAACTATAACCAGGAGAAAGAGCGCAGTAGGCGCGACTCCGAACGGTAGTGAGAAAATATGTGGGGAAAAACGTTTTTGTGAAACGTAACGGCGATCCGAAACGTAACGTGTGATCTGTGGTACATGAGAGTAAGAAGAGAGAGAACGGCCGAGAGTTTGTGTTAGTATTTGTAAACGTTGATAGAAGAGCAGAAAATATAAAGAGACAGAGAGAGAAAGGCAGAAAGTGAGAGAGTGAGAGAGTGAGAGAGAACAGTGTGAGAGAAAGAGAGAGAGAGAGAGAGAGAGAGAGAGAGAGAGAGAAGGAACAGTGAAAGAGAGAGAAGGGACGAAGAGAAGGAGAGAACAGAGTGAGTGAGAGATAGTAGTTTTTGATAAAATCCATATGAATAGTCATAATTCAGCACATATTCAAAATTTCTATGAAATTTAAGAAAAGGACATATATTTTCTTTAAAAAGTACTTGCGTAAACAAATGAACTTTGTCTTGTCCCAATGCAGCAAAAGCACATGCATAAAGCGTTTACAAATACTAACACAAACCTGCGCATAACAGACAGTGGACATTAACCGATGAAATATAACAATACAAATGAATAACGCCATACGTCCATATTAGAGAGAGAGAGAAGACAGAGAGAGAGAGAGGAGAGAGAGAAAGAGAGAGAGAGAGAGAAAGAGAAAGAGAGAGAGAGAGAGAGAGAGAGGGAAGAGAGAGGCGCAGGTTTGTGTTAGTATTTGTAAACGCTTTATGCATGTGCTTTTGCTGCATTGGGACAAGACAAAGTTCATTTGTTTACGCAAGTACTTTTTAAAGAAAATTGTCGCTAGTGCTAGGAAATTGTTCAGAAAGAAGATCAGATAGGGCCAGAATAGGCTCTAAAATCGTCTTCAATGTCGATTTATCGATTGTTTCCAGGCGCCACCAGGATGCGCGCAATCGGCAGGAGGAGCACATCGCCTTCCAGCAGAGCAAGCAGATATTCGACCAGCCAGAGTGAGTATCGATTGATTTTTGATGTTATTGGTTGATTGATTCAGGCCTGAGCCTGAAAAGGAGAAGGTTCCTTCCTGGCGAAGTGAGATCGCGGCCAGCCGGCAGGGCA
>CAWZYM010000006.1:122500-130000 GCA_963966185.1 Rhabditoides inermis | reverse complement strand
GGGGGGAGGGAGAGAGGGAGGGAGAGAGGCATCACCGTTCATTTCAGGTGTACAAGCACACTCTAACTTACCACCTGGCCGAGTATATGATCGAGCACTTCCCAGAGGGCAGCGATCTCTACTCAGAGTTCGGAGCTGTAGCGAGGAGTGCGAGGGTAAGTCTCTCTCTCTCTCTCTCTCTCTCTCTCTCTCTCCCTCTCTCTCCCTCTCTCTCGCTCTCCCCCTCTCTCTCTCCCTCTCACTCTCTCTTTTCAGATCGACTACCAGGAGCTGTTCAACAACCTCAAGAAGCTGGAGCAGGACTGCAAATCGAGCTGGGAGTATCTTGCAAAGATCAGCAAGGCACGTCAATGTTATTTGTTATTCAATATTAATCAATGCATCATTAAGTTTAACATGATCACTTGCAAATTAATACAACATATGTAGCTAACGCGATTTTTTGATATTATACAATTTTTGATTTCAAACTTGTTAGTTTGCATTACTAGATAACGTGGACAAAAAGACTCGAACTTCAATCAAGGTAACTGCTTTCAGAACGACCAATCGTCGATGCGGCAGAAAATCAACGACTACCTGACGGACGTCGCACAGCGAATCCACCAGTTGAAGACCATCTACAGGGTCACCCAGAACAGGTATCTACGTCAACCTTTCCTACCTTACGCCTTACGTCAACTGGTCGTACGTCAACCTTACGTCAATCTGTCATGCGTCAACATTATTCTACTATCCGTTTTCCATGTTTCACTGTTTCACTACATACTTGCTTACTGTATCGATTTATGTTATCAGTAACAAACCTATTTATCTGTATTCTCTCGCATTTCACTTCTTTCCCGTTGGATAATCAAATCATGGCAGAGTCTGAAAAAAGAGACCCTTATTTCAATTTCAGATGGCACGCGTTCCTGCTCTTCTTTGGCTACTCCGTCACCGAGATCCCCGATCAGAAGCCCAACGATGTATTCAAGGTGAATCCTGTGTCTCACTCAGCGTGTAGAAACCACATTCTGTCTCTTGTGCGAAAATCTCCTCATAAAACACATCAGAAAAAAAGTGTCCGGCTGGGTCAAATGCGACAGTTTCTGTAAAAAAAAACATCGTTTGTGTAAACACGTCACTTGCTGTGAATCGTGAATTGCACAGTAACAAAAAAAAACAACACATTTCTGCTTATAGCTTTGATGTGATAACAATTCACTCAATTCAGCGTATCACGTTGATAATATGATAACAACGATGTCTGTTTTCAGATGGTGACCGAATTTGCGCTGGAATACCGCACCACCCGCGACAAGATACTGCAGCAGAAGAAGCGACTCGCCGACAAGAGAGAGCGCAACAAGACGCGGTGAGTGGGGGCGGGGACTGAGGGGGCGGAGACTTGTTTATATGAGAAGGAAACCGATTGACCAGTATCAATGTGTGTAAAAACTGATTATGCATGAAAGTGAGGCGGAGTCTGAGTGGGCGTGACCTTTGCACTTGCAGCGGCAAGATCTGGGCGTTGGAGGGCGGGGGCGAGAGTGAGGGGGCGTCGCCGCGGCGGCGTCCGATCGCCGTGACGGCGCAGCAGAGGCACGAGGAGATGAGCAAGATGCTGAGCGGGCTGACCGACGGGTCGATGGACGGCACACTGAGGAAGCGACCCGGACGACCCGCCGACAGGGGAGCGGTCATTGCCAGCCAGAGGGAGGGTGAGTGTTTTTGGATCATTCACACCGTATCCGTATCCGTGCATAAATACAGTGAGGGTGGGTGAGTCTGTCGTTATATCGCAATTTCAAAAAAAAAGAGTCTATAATCAAATGCACGCTGGATCTTCCATTATTTCAAATCGTCAGAGTTTGTATAAACTTGGTCCAAAGTCTACTCAAGTACCATCATTCCCATAAATACCGTATTGATGAATACGGTACACCTTGAAAGTCAGTGTTTGTTGTGGAAGACGAAGACGTTGTGAACTTATTTAACCAGCAATCTAGGACCATGGAAAAATCTTCTAAAATGTAGGGAACGTCCTCGTTTTCTAGCCCTGCGCACCTCGACCGACGGAGTGGCGCAGGACTCGCCCGAAGACGAGTTGCTGGACGGACTCGTCAAGGCAGCGACACTCCAATCAGAGGCCAGAGACCACCGCAGAAAGGCCCGACAGTTCAACAGAAAGTCACGTGAGTGCAGGTCTCTCTCTCTCTCTCTCTCTCTCTCTCTCTCTCTGTGTGTGTCTCTCTGTGTCTCTCTCTGTCTCTTTCTCTCTCTCTCTCTCTCTCTCTCTTCTCTCTCTCTCTCTCTCTCTCTCTCTCTCTCTCTCTCTCTCTCTCTTTCTCTCTCTGTCTCTGTCTCTCTCTCTCTCTCTCTCTCTCTCTCTCTCTCTCAATGAGTGCCTATTCCAGTTCGCCGCACCCGCACGTTGAAACTGACGGACGAGGAGCTCAACAACTATTGATTGGGTATCGATCGATTGAATCGGTATCGATCCAACACCCACCCACGCACAAGCCACTGGTATCGACTTTGAAACGCGCTCGCATTTGTGTAGCATAATTTATGTGATATAGCAAAATAGCAACACAAATAGTTTACTATATTGAAATTAGAATATATTTGAAATTTGAATATAAGAGTGCCCTGTGAGAGCCATGATTCATCCTTTTCCCCCTTTTTTTGATTCGTGTCTCCCTTTTTTTTTGTCCCCCCACTATTGTACAGAAGTGGTGTGTGTTGTGTTACATGTTTTGCAATAAATTTATTATATACAAATTGATCGCGACAATAAGATAACAAGTGATAGTACCGATATACTATCCACAACAAAAAAAATGAGATAGGTCTAACAATGAGATACCCTTGAGCTAATCCCTTGCTCAAGGGTACTGAAGGAAGATCTAGTGGTAAAGGTGTGGTCAGTCTTTTCGAAACAGCCCCATCAAAACGCCTTCGGAACACGCTGTTTGGACGTGTTTCGAAGTCGTTTTGAAGTCAGTATCGAAGGGAGTTTCGAAGAGACTGACCGCTACTTTATTGGCCTAATGGCTTCAGTTATTGCTCTGAATCTCGATGGGCTTTTCTTGGACAACGTAGATCGCACTGGGCTTGGGCGTGGGCAGAGCGAGGGCCCAGTCGGCCGGCTGGGCAGACGCCAGGAAGAAGAACGGGATGTTCGTCACTACAACTATCCCAGCCACGCCCAGGAAGATGGCCGACCACTGAAAAAGAGACAGGAGATTGATCGGACGAATGATGTGCGGCACGCGCACCGCTGAGAAACTGTTTGACGATGAGTGGAAATGTGAAGTCGTCACTCGTCACCAAAGTGCACCGGCGGAGTGCACCAGACAGACAAGCAGAGTGTGGGAAAAGAGAGAGAGAGGAAGTGAGCGTAATCGACTCCAAAAACAACAAGTCACACTTCCGTGTGTTTTTTTTTTGTTTTTCTCGCTACGTCCTGGCTGTCTACCTTCCGATTTTTGTTGTTGTTATTTACGGAAGTTGGGTAAGGGCAACTCGCAGATTCTAAAAGCGTGGTCAGTCTCTTCGAAAACCGTTTCCGAAGTAGTTCGAAGTAGTTGGAGGGCATTCGCAAGTAGTTTGAAGTGGTTGGAGGCATTTTGAGAGTAGTTGGGAGTAGTTGCAAGGCAAGTTGGGAGGCGTTTTGCAAGGCGTTTCGGAGGTAGTTGGAAGGCATTTTGGCAGTAGTTTGAAGAGACTGACCGCTACTTAAAGATGCGGTTAATCTCTGCGGAAAAAGCGTTTCCGAATCAATTCGAACTACTTGCCTTTCAACGTCATTTCGAAGGGGTTGGGGCTTTTCGGAGGTAGTTGGAAGTAGTTGTAAAGTGGTCAGTCTCTTCAAAACGCTTTCCATAGTGTTCGAAGGAGCGTGTTCGAAGGCGTTTTGAAGAGGCTGTTTCGAAGAGACTGACCACATCAGAACAGACAGTCCGCATAGTCGCATAGACTCACCTGTTGCGGTGAGTTCTCGCCAGCCACCCACGCCACGACGACCGGCAGGGCGAGGTTGATCAGGCAGATGTTGAACGACGTGACGGTGAGGATGAAGGACACGAAGCGGCGAGCCACCTGGATTCTCACTCTCTCCCTCTCTCCCACTCTCTCTCCCTCTCTCTCCCTCTCTCTCCCTCTCTCTCCCTCTCTCTCCCTCTCTCTCTCCCTCTCTCTCCCTCTCTCCCTCTCTCCCTCTCTCCCTCTTCCTCTCTCTCCCTCTCTCTTCCTCTCTCCCTCTTTCTCTCCCTCTCCCTTTCTCTCTCACCAGCTGTGCGCATTTGACTGTTCCTATGACGTTGAGACCGGAAGCTACAATGGCGGCTGTGTAGAGAATCTGTGCCACGGTAGCGTCACCAGTCTGAAAAGGAGAAGTAGGAGAGAGAGGGGGGAGAGAAAGGAAGAGAGAGAGAGAAGAGAGAAGAGAGAGAGAGAGAAGAGAGAAGAGAGAGAGAGAGAGAGAAGAGAGAGAGAGAGCGAGAGAGAGAAGAGAGAGAGGGAGAGAGAGCGAGAGAGAGAGAAGAGAGAGCGTGAGAGATGGGGGTGGGAGAGAGACGCACCAATGCGAGCCCAGCTACGCAGCATCCCATAATTCCTTGTGAGAGAGAAGCGAAAAGAACTATCTTCGCCTAAAATAAAATAAATTGTAATACATTGATTTGTAGGATATGCATGCGTGTTTAACTTCTACCGTTTGTGTTTAACTTCTCGCATGGATTCATATCGAATTCATATTGGATTTGTTGTTTTCAAAAACTCTATGATTTGATATAAAAGTAATCAACATTCGCAAGGACCATCTATATTTTGAGGACCATCTATCTCCATCTATCGTTTTAATTAGACAGTCGGATTTTCCGCGTTCGAGCCAGTCCTAAGTATGTAGATCGTAAGCGCTATCATAAGGAGCGCTATCATAAGTAAGCGCTATCATAGCTATCATGATAGCGCTATCAGTGAGCGCTATAATAAGCGCTTTCATAAGGATCATAAGGAGATCATAGGTCGTTCATAAGGAGAGACGCACCCTCTCACTGATGCAGGTGGTGTAGTCGGATAGTGGTCCGCATCCCAGCTTCACCACTCCGGATAGAATGTAGGGAAGGGCGACGACGAAGCCGGTGGAACGAACATCGAAGTGCAGCACCTAGACCGACGGACGTATCGGAGACCCAGATCAGGCAAAACATACGTTTTTGTTCTGTAGCAAAAACATGTAGCAAAACATGCTACACAAATCCAAATACGAGCGCGTTTCAAATCGATACCAGTGGCTTGATGATTTCCAAAGACCAAGTACACAGTTTGGGCTACTTCTGATGATTTAAATAAATAAATAGTTTATTACCGTGTTGAGTACTTAACATGTGCATCATAGGAAACATAACAGTGCTTACGGTAGGATAGTAAAATAGGAAAAAGAAGAAGAAACATTCAAAGAGTAGACAATAAGCAAACTACAAATGTCGAATTTTAGACATGGGATGCAAATGGGGATTGTCTACTAAGTGGGATTTCACGTTACTGGTTTTCGCAGATTCAACAATATCAGATGGAAGTGAGTTCCAAACTCCATAAACTCTCTGAAAGAACGCGCTGCTCCGCAAAAACGAGTCATATGATGGCAAAAGGCGATATTTGTGAGATGTGCGCGACCGAGTTGGGACTAATGTAAAAAGACCAGAATAATTAAGAGAGGTGGTTTTAGTAATAACCTTGTGAATGTACACTACGTCACTTATAAAGCGGCGTTGTTCAAGAGTTTGAAGGCCAAGAAGCTGGAGGCGTTGGGGATAGGTGAGCGAGAACAAGCCAGCGCGACGACATATTCGGCGCGTATAGTATCGCTGCACTGACTCGATCAAATTCACTGATCCCACATCCTGAGGGTTCCACAATTCAGTACAATAATTCATTTCTGAATACCAAGTTCGGAGTTTGGGTTTGGGCTAATACTGATGATTTCATACCATGGAAGTGTCGCAACTGATAATCCTAACTGATAATCAGAAATGCTACAATGTAAGTGAATTCATGGAGTACCATAGAAACGAACCAACCTTGTTCATATAGGTGGGTCCATAGTTCATAAAGAGATTGAATGCGAGGTTGCCTCCGAACAGAGACAACCACGTGGCGATTATCACTTTATCCTGGAAAAATTCGAATCACATTTCACATTACGACATTTTGGTGAATGCAGTAATACGACGCACTCCGCGAGCTTTCTGGAAGGGAAAGCGTTGACTTGAAGCGGAAGCGTTGATTGCGAGGACGTAAAGGTGCGGTCAGTCTCTTCGAAAGCCATTCGGGAGTGTTTCGAAGGCATAGAAAGGCATTCCGAAGTGTTCGGGAGTGTTCGGGGGTATTCCGAAGGCAATTCGGGATTGTTCTGAGGGCGATTCGAAAGGCAATTCCGAAGTGTTTCGGAGGCATTCGGGAGTGTTTTGAAGAGACTGACCGCTACGTAAGTGAAATGCACCCACTGTGCAGATCTCCTTGTACGGCACTCTCCTCTCGGTCGACTCGTTGCCCTTGCCCTTCTGAATCCGGTCCAGCTCCTTGGACGACACGTTTCTGGAAGGTGATGTTATACATTTTGAAATTTTGATGTTTTCATTTTGATTTTTCGATTACATTACATTGATTACATTTTGATTACATTATACGTTTTGATGATGATATTTTGCAACAAAGTGTTTTTCCCAGGACCTCGTTCTTCCGCTGTCTCAAAGTGTCAACACACATTTACTACAATACTATGTAACTTTTCGAAGAAACCGTACCGGTGCATGTGAGGCGACTCGGTGTAGAAGTATCCGAGGAGAGCGAAGAAGAACACGGTGAGTCCGCCCTGCAGGAAGTAGAGCGAGCGCCAGCCGAACGACGATGAACACAGCACGCCCGCGACAGGCATCGTGAAGATCGAACAGAGCTGCAATGTGTCTGTCTCACTTGAACGTAAGGAAAGTAGGTTTCTGGCGGACTCGCGCTGGTCTGTACACTCTGATCTGATTTGTTCCATCTTTTGTCAGATTGTCAGATAAGTTTCTTTGACACCGTCTACCTGCGTCTACTCTTGTCTACTTTTCTACCGGTCTATATATCTACCTGTCTACTTGTCTACTTACCTACGTATCTACCTATCCACCTGCCCCTCCATTCACCTGTCTACTTGACTACATGGGTACCAATCTACCTGACTACCTGTCTACCTAGCTACCTGTCCACCTGTCCTCCTTTCTCACCTGCACATGCGTGCTGAGTATGGCGATGTAGGTGCTGCTCTGCTTGAGACTGCTCCACGCCGCCGCCACTGCTCCCGTCACAGGGAACGAGAGCGCCACGGAGAAACCCTTCATCTTTCTTGAGAGAGAGAGAGAGAGAGAGAGAGAGAGAGAGAGGAAGATGGAGGGGGAGAGAGTGAGAGAGAGAGAGAAAGGGGGAGAGACGGGGGAGAGAGAGAAGAGGAGAGGGAGAGGGAGAGGGAGA